>JANHFX010004254.1:0-10892 GCA_027560015.1 Chloroceryle amazona
CCCGCCCGCTTCCCGGTGCGCACCGCGGCCCCTCGGGGCGTACCAAGGAGCGGCAGCGGCGGGGTGCGGGAAGCCGAGAGGGGCACCGCTCACACCAGCGCCCGCCGCGGGACGCCTTTGAAAAGAGAAACGGTTTCTATACGGACAAAATAAAACAAAACAAAACTGCACCACCGAGTTGCGTTCTCCAGGCTCAGACTGCGCAGCACGAAGAGCCTCCGCTTTCATATTCATGTGCGTTACCCACGCGCAAGGCACCTTCGTTACCTTGAAGACAGCTCCTAACAACCCTAAGCCGCGGATCTCGGGGTGATTGGTTTAGTAAGGAAGTCACCGGGGAGGGAGCGGCAGGGTGGTGCCTTCGCCTCGTCTGCTCCTGGCTTACCTTGCACAGTCAACTGTAAAAGACTTGGCCTTTCCTTGCAACAGAGAACCTTCAAATACTTGTATTTTAAACGATGGATTACATAGTTTATATATATAACCCATCTTAAATGTCACACCTGGAAAGGATTTCTGATGCACTTTCATATCTAGAATAATTCTTACACTGCTGTGCTTATTGTAATTTCTGTTCCCAGTGTGGTACAATGAGTTTTGCACCACCTCCTTTAACTAAAAAAATTAATCATTTCTTTAAAAAGCCTCAGTTAAAATAGTACGTAGGCATAGCCTCACACTGTGCGTTAAAACCGACTTCAGTTCTGGGCTTTGCCAGCACCTGTTGTGAAATTTCCAGTTTCAAATTTTCTTTTTGGTGAGGTAGGAAGGGTCTGTCCTGCCTTAAGGTGGTGATTTAATTCCTCAGAGAAAAACATGCTTCTCTAAGATTATATTTAAATTAAAAAAAAAAATAAAATAGATGAGTGCTATTTTTCCTCTTTAAAAACCCAAACACAAACCGAAACGACTCCTTGGGTGTTGTTTGAAAACACACTTTAAATATGCTAGCATCCCCTTTGGCTCTCAAATACCTCAGAGGACCCGCAACTGGATTTGTCATACTTCCTCCCCTCAGCCAGCTTCCTGTAACTGGAGGGCAGATAAACTTCACACACAAACTGCATTGAACTTGGTTTAGTTTTTTGGTTTTTTTTAAATTTCATCAGACCATTAAGCCACCCGCTCTTGCAACCCCCTCTTGCCACTTCTGCGAGTTACTCCCTTTTCTCTGCCCCCACCCACAGTCACCAAAGAGAGGTCGATATGGACAAAACCAGAAGGAAAGCACAGGTAAAAATATCAATTTTAATTCAGAGCATTTTAGTGTATTTACAATAGAAAGTTCCTCTCTGGTCAACAGGCGAGAGTAAAAAGGAAAAATCCACATTACGAAGGTGTAGACAACCTGCACCTGATGCAGGCTAATTGATATTTGCTACTTTTGCATAATCTGGGATGAGACCCATGAGAAAGTGACAGTGAGAGCCTGGAGGTGGCACCAAATGACTCTCACACCCAAGTAGCAATCACAGAATGCAGTCCACAAAGTAGTGTGAAGTTATTTAACAGCTGCTAAATATATATATACACATATGTACACATACACAGCCCCATTTGCAGCTGGATCAGATTGGGTGACTCATTCCAAGGGGGGTAAGCAGGCAGACACAAGCCTACCGACCTGTGTGCAAACTCAGATTTGCAGAGGTGCTCACACCATCGTAGGGTGTGTAGGTGCCTTCTCAGCCAGCCAGACGCACGCATTCCTTGTCCCCTCTGCACTTGGACAAACACGGAGGCAGGTGTTTTGTTAATGCTATCTTACGTGGTTTCTAGGTACAGAAAAAAAAAAAAGTAGAGAAAAAAAGCACCAACCGCCTCATCTAACTCGCTGGCTTGGAATCCTTATTCCTCTTGAATGTGAGGGAAATGGGGGTGTGGAAAGGAAAACATCCTCCTGTTTCTCACAGAACCACCACTTCTGAATTTCCATGGTTCTTGTGCCACGGCAATCACTAGTTGGTGCCGAAAGGGGGCAATCCTCTCCTGCTCCCAGAAACAGGCACGGCCTCCCACCACTTCCCTTTGAGTCAGTCAGCTGTCAAAAGGCTGCAATGTGAGCAAGGTCAATTGTCTGATCTTGCAGAAAAATAGATCTGCAAAAAAGGAGTCAGTACTCCACATCTGAACAGCCAGCCTAACCAAGTCACCCTACGAGTTTACCCACCACAGGGTGGGTAGAGCACCTGTCTTGGCAACAATGTCCATAGAGCAGCTGGTCTATCAAGTCGCTCCAGGCTCCTGTTTCCCTCTTGGTCACAGTGCACACACCACTTCCTTTATGAGGTGCTTTTCCTCCTTGGGAAGGAGGTGTTCCAGAGGTCTGTCTCGGCTTAAAGGTGTTGAACTACGTGGTGGTTGAGAAGCAAACCTCAGCCTTCTTCCAGCATAAACTGTTGCTGTCTCCAACAAAGCCAGCTGAGGAGTGTTAGAAAGATAGGGAGGTAGGGGAAAAGGAAAGCGGGAACGGGTCTTACCATCCTCCCTTTACAGTCATAGTGAAGGCAACTAAAGAAGAATAGATTAAAGGTGGCTGTGGAGGCTGCAAGGTTGAGGAGAGTTCTGGTTTAGCAAAGCATCTTGAATAGCTTCACTGCAGCCACTCAGCTCCATCTGGTTCAGAACACAGCTGATGTGCTCCACGGTTGCAGCGTAGCCCATCCGCAGTTTCCACAGCCGCAGCATTTCATACTGGGCGTCTCGTAAATGCCGATGCTCCATTTCGATTCGCTCTAGATCATAGTCACTCAGACCCAGGCGCCTCACAAACTCCTTCCACCGAGCTAGCGGTACGCGTTCCACCACCGTGTAGAGAATAACAGGGTCTGTGAAAAGAGAAGTAAGAGAAGTGTGAGGACCAGGATTCTGCAGCCTCAAGGGGAATGTGAGTAATCCAGGGCTGGATAGGGCCTTGGGATCATCCATCACCCCTCCTGTTTAGGTCTTTTACAGAGTAGTCACACAGACCCGTGTGATGTCCAGACTTGTTCTTATCCCTCAAAAAACAATGCAAATGCTTCGAGATGCTTCTGTGTAAGGATTTGAACAGAGCTGACCACACATGCTTAGGGCCTTGCTGCCACACATTCCTGCAAAAAGAATGCTCTGGGTCACCATCCCAGATACATTAAGACTGACAGCACATCAGCATATGACAACCTCTTCTGCTGGTAGGGAAAAGGGACAACAGAAAGACCCCACATAGATGATTAGCATATACAGCCTCACAGGCTCCAGGCATGCTTCTGCCTTTGTATTGTGCCACGCATGAAGTTCACAGAGAGGTGACACACCGGGTGAGGTCTGTCCGACATCTTCCTAGCCCCATCTGCATGATCAAGCTCTCATTTGCCTGGGGAAGGAGGAAGGGATGGGGGAATTTCACTTACTGTCTGGAAGCTGTGTCTTCCTGGCAGGGCTGACACAGTCTGGTAGTTCATGTGAACTTTGTGGAAGAGGTGCAGGTGGTGGTATTGCATTCACTGGCAATTCTATTTCCTTCTGGGACTCGGGAAGGAGGATGGAAATTTCACTTCTTTTTACCTCAACCTGAAAGACACATTTCTTAATCCAGAATCCCCCACAGCACCACAATACACAAGTCTCCTGCAGGAACCACTAGCTTTATACACTAAAATTTATCCAACACAGGTGGGGAGCAAAGTGCTGCTGTTTTAGTTCCTCCTACATGCCTCGTTTGAGCAGAAGGCACCAAACATGTCTTTGCAGCAGAACCCAAAGAGTTTAACTCTCTTTTGGCATCAAAAAACAGTGGCCTGGGAAAAAAAAAACAAAAAAAACAAACAACGAAGTATATCTTTACAAAATCAGGTAAGCCTTGGACCCAAAATCACCATCGTTCTAGAAGATCCACATACCACCTTTCCCATCAGACTTCTCTGTAAGGCTGGGGAAACCCCACCTCAACTACTGCTTGTGGTATATAGAGAGGAAAAGGGATTGAGGACCAGATATCTAAAAAAAAACTACAAAAAACATCCAGAAAGAAAAAAAAAATAAAAAAGCCAGGAGCTTGAAAAGCATCCTCTAGAAGACAAGAAGTAAAATGCTAATGTCTCCATCCTCTACAGGATAAGATGTCCGATTTAAACAGCTCCTTTTACAATACAAGGCCTGAAAACAGTCCATGGGGAAAAATGCTACTCTGGGTTCCAGGCTAACATAGCTGAAAGCCTAAGGAAAGCTCTTATACCCGTAATATACCATCTTAGATCATCTGCTTACCTCAGATACTGGCTCCTTGGTTGTCTGCGGCAACGACACTTGGAAGAAGAAAACCAAAAAAGGAAAGCAGAAATTATTTTCACTTCCTCTCGTGCCAGAGAAAACGGGAAAGCAGCTATTGACTATCCTGCCCTCAAAAAGGGACATCTCCCAGCAGTGAGCTCACGTGCCCTTCCAGTCACAGCTGTGGGAATGGATGCAGAGCGGTAAGAACTGCACCACTAAGTTTAGCTGATGAGTTCTCTGTTCTTGTGCCCTTGCAGGAAAGCAGAGCGATGTGATCACACGATTCCCCTCTCACAGGTGCGTGCTCACAAACACACAGGATGATGTCTATCCCAATTCATATCACTGTGTATGCTGCTATACTCACCACAGGAGTAGAGAGATGATGCTATCCCATTTTCCTGGACCATTTTCACTACTTTATTTACAATGCAGAGGACAGAGATAACTCCAAATATTGCAACGATGATGCCAAGGATGAGGCTCCCATCTGGACAAAAGGAAGAGGGCAAATGAATGAGCCACTGAGGAGGAAAAATAAGCACTAGAGGAAGAACAGCAGTGAAGATGTGCCAACGGTCAGGAGAAAATGATAATGGCCCGAGAGAGTGGAGAAATTAACACTTTTTAACAAGCATTAGCAGAACAAAAGCCAACACTGCAAAGTTTTCACTGTCCCTCAGTTCCCCCAGTACTCACTTGTCCCAGACGAAGCTGGCGAGGTAGTCACTGGGCTATGACACTGCAGGCATTCTTCTTCAATGCAGCTGAAACAGCAAATGCGAGGTGAGCATGCATGAAATGAAACACAGGCCATTTGTGACAATCCTAAGTAACAGACAAAGCCAAGGTGAGCCTGCAAAGCAGGGCAATGCTGTGTGGCTAGTGACTTTGGGTTCTTAGTGGGCTGATACCTACATGGCAAAGGCTGGGAAGACCCAACTGCCCCAGAAAGGCAGAATGTTGTAAAGTTAATGTCAAGATGGACAGAGTTCTGACAAAAATTTCCTCTCCCTGTCTGCTGTCTCTTCTACTCAGTGGAGGAGGATACAAAGGAAAAATGCTCACCTATTGCAAGGCTTGCAGACATTATTAAATGTCAGGAAGTATCCAGGCTTACACCTGCAAATTGCATCTCTGCTCCCTGAACCTGTAGAGAAAAGATGAAATGGTTGTCATGATCTGGACAAAAAAGAAAACAAAAAGAGAAAAATCCACTCCAAGATGGGTGGGATATTATTCCTCTAAAACTCTGGAGAACTGATACTGAAAAAGAGAAAAAGGATTCCATCTGTGTTTGACAAGAGGGTTCAAGGAGGATAAAAATAATATAAAAAATAAGGACACCACTGTCCTGGTAGGTCAGGGACCTCTGCAGAGGCTTGAAAAGGGATTGAATTAACAGTGCAGCTGAAATTGGTCTAACGGATAATGCCAGCTCCAGTGCAAAAGTGGGGAAAGTCATTCAAGTTCAAGCATGACGGGAAGGGGAAATCACATTAGTCAGGCAAAAAGGAGGGAGAAGTGGTCCCTGAGCAGCTGGAACTGGTGAGGAAGTCAGTTCAAGGCAGGGAGAAAACACTTCAAGCCATAGGACACATGCCTACTCTTGTGATCTGCTATGCTCTGAGTAAAAAGGGTAAGAAATCAAAGAGCTGCTGCTTCTAAGCAAGTCACACTATGGACACTGAGTAAAACAGGTATGGGGAGGAGCAGACAAGCACAGTGATGGAAGGACAAAGTTTTACAAGGGGAGGGGAAAAAGGTACTAGAACAAGCAGCATGCATCCTGTGGCAAGCGAGGCACGGGACTAAAACAGCTCTACATCAGCCAAGGGGAAGGAAAATACTCAAGGAAAGGGTACAATAATGACCCTAGAGTGTGGAAACTGCAACAGAGAAGATTACTGAGAACCAGGGTAACCAGAGATTACTGCGTTCACCAGTGAGACAGCACCTCAGGCTAGGCAGGGTAAGAGACCAAAAGGGATCAGAAGGAGAATTTGCAGTGAAGAGGAATTAGCTTTAGGACAAAGTAAAGAGCATTCAATGAACCTGAACAGAATTAGGTTACAGCACAAAGTGGAGGGTGGCAAGCAGCATTTGGTTATGATCTCCGATTCCTGACTGGAGATGAAGCAGCTTGGGACAGCTAACATAGGTACTTCTCTCAGACACCTGCACCATCATCCCCAATGCCACTGGGTAGGGTTCAGCATTACCTGAGTAGCTCTTTTGCTTTAAAACATTGCACAGTACACTGCGGTGGCTCAGTAACCAGCTGAGAAGCAGTTCAGCTGGGCAGTGGGACCAGCAGTATTTTCAGTCATTGCACTCAAAAGTGCTTCCAGCAGCTGGGTGAGAGAAGTGCAATGAGCATCAAGAGAAATACCCACACAAGGACAAAAAATGGAAGGTAAGTGGGAAATCTGCTCTAGAGCATGAAGGCCATGCTTCAGTACATGCAAGTCAGAGGTACCAAAATTAAGTAGAAAGTATCTCCTCACAACAGCTAAAACCAAGAAACCACTTATGGACAAAAGGAAGGTAGAAACTGTCATAGAAAACAGGGATTGCTGCCAAGGCAGGCAAAAAATGACAGTCTCTCTGGAGAAAACGGGCAGGCAAAACCAAGAGTTATCCCAAAACTACAATCAGTTCACAGCAAGGTGCTGCAGCGCATTGGAAAATGAAGAGAGGGCTGTTAATGTCTACCATAGCACAGCAGCCTGTACTGGCACCATATCCACACCATACTCACAGTTGGCAATAACCCCATTGGCACATGAGGTGCAGTTCCTACACTGGAAGAAATCGAAGGAGCCAGTCCGATACTGATTCTTTCGACAGCCACATATGGTATCTTGCTGTGGGGTGCAGGGACTCTCTACTATCTGTTGGAGTTCTGAGGAAAGAAAGAAGTAGTGATTATTCCAACTTTCACCTTGAACTGAGAGCACTGTTACTATGACAGCTATTATTATCCCCTAATCTTTCCAGAAAAAGGCCAAAAAGGCCTGCAAAGTGTATCTCAGACTGCAGTAATTTGGTAACCCTTCCTACTGCCCCCAGTCCCTTCCCATACACTGTCCTGCCCATTCAACTGCTTAAGCTTCCTCACTCACCTTGCCGTCCCCTCCACCCACCTCTACCACCCACTTTCCTCAGGTCCTGTAGATAACTCACCTGTGCGGCAAAGCTTACACGGGAAGCATTTAGGCATGATGTTATCGACAGCTGTGAACGTGCCATTAGCACACGGAAGACAGACAGTTGCCTGGTCTGACCGATCACAGTCTTTGGCCTTGTAGGTACCTACAGGAAAAAAAAATAATCACTTAACAGAACTCTGACAGGAAGGCCTTTGGGAGGATGGCTGTCCATGATTCCTCAGAAAAACCCTGGAGTTGATGGTGTAAGGAACAAGTACATTTCATCTCACCAGTGTGAAGGACACTGACAGCCCAGACGAAGAGATGAGGAATAAGAATTTATCTGGGTAGGGATAGGTACCAAGGAACAAGAGCACTGATGAAGGACAGTTTGAGAGTGAGGGACAGGGAAATGCCTCTAAGGTGAAGATCACTGTAACTGTGCTTTACGTACCTGCATGGCACCTCATGCAGCAGTGCGTCTGTCTGGGATGTAGGTATTGTCCTAGCTGACACTTTTTTTCTTTCCTCCAGGGATTAGAGGGGTCTCTTCCATCCAAAACTACATGATGGACTTGCAATGTATATGGCACTGGAGCAATTTCTACAGATTCTTTTGTCAACACACAGACAAATGTCAGGATAACCTGCAAATACCAAGGGAGAGGGAGGGAAAGAAAGCAGAGAAACAAGGTGAGAAAGCATCATTATTCCCTTGCAGATTGCAAAGCTGACTTCAACACTTAAAATTAAATCTTATTATAACAGTGAGTTCAATTGAATTGACCAATTCTGATATCAGGAGCCCCCCACTGACAAAGGTGTGGGGGAGATTATTTAAAACCCCCAAACAACTCACGCCTGTCATCTGGGTCATTAGTATGCCATACAATAGTTTCTATGACAAACTGGATGTATACAAAGCAAGTACTTTCTGGGATGTGCAATGCGTAGCTGGAATGCCTTGAAAACGCTGCAGCTTGCAAGAAAGCTACTCAACAGCAGAGAAATGTTAAGGAAGGCAGTAAGAGTGCCCATCTCAGAACAGTTCCAGAGAGAAGACTGCATCCAGTACTTGCAGTTCTACCAAGTAAACCCTATGTGAAGTTTGGAATAAGAAGGCAGAGGATGATCTAACTGCTTGCAAAGTACAAAAAAAAAAAAGCTTCCAAAACCCCTCCTGAGCAAGCCAGCCCTAGAAATGTGGGAAAGTTAAGGTTTTCAACTTCCCCCCCTATCAAATATATCATTTTTCCTTTTAAACTGCAGCTGTTAACATTCAGTCTGAAGTCTGCCAAAAAAATGTGCTTTTTTTTTTTTTTAATTCCTCTAAGATTTACTTTTTACTTTTAAAGATTATTGCTGTCAAGAATTTTAACAGAAATACTAAGACTGGCATGGCTGCAGGATGGCTGCCAGTGTGTGAGTGTGAGAGCACACACACGAGAAGAACAGCAGAACTAATGGTGAAAGGAAAGGCCTAATGAAAGGCACCATTCCCTGGACATTGTTCTCAGGACACTATTCCCAGCAATGACATTGAGAAATGTGCTGTTTATGTTATGGCCAAAAGGTCTACACTGCGGAAGACCATAACACAGATGACTCATCAGCAAAAGACCCTGCACCAGGAAGATAGTAAAGAGATTGCAGCTCTAACAAACACAATTCCTTTGTCTGTTGACCCCAAAAAAGGCATGCATTTCAAACATACATGCAGACAAAGAAAAATCAAACAAGGTTTACATAAGGTTAATAAATAAGTAAATAAAACAAAACTAGGAAACAACTGGGCCCAAGATTTATGGAGCCTAAAGTCAGCAAGTTTCTACAGCAAAAGCCCATCCCATGCCAGCTGATCACTCCTGCAGGGTATGATGGACTTGTCCAAAAACTAGTTTGTAGTGCCACAAAGAACCCCAATGGCACAATAAAGCCTTGACAGACAGTGACCCTTGTCATCTGTGTTGCACAAGAGTGATCCTGGCCATACCATCTGGACATAGGTGTGCTGGTGCTTGTGGTGTCATGGGGAGCGTGTGCCAACGCAGCCTATGCATCAGATGGTGTCAATGCATGAAAATCAACTCATGGCTTTTCGCAGATAAGTACCACTCCGATTCTTTCATCCAAATCTCACACCAAGTTTTACTACACTAACGCTCCCTACATTGTAATGTTTTCCCAGCTTGCTTTTTTGGAAGTGGTAAGATACCCAACTGTACAGGCACAGCTTCCGAGTTCCATTGCTCTTTGGTTTTACCAATTAGGAGAGTATCAGCAAGAGCAAAGTAAACCAGTAAGGGTAAACCACAGTGCTGATACCAGTTTTGTGGTTGCAAGCTTAGGAAAGATAAGCAAAATGAAATGGCTTTGACAGCCCCATTGCTGTCCTTGTTTCTCTCAAAATTAAAGCCTCGGGGAAGAAAGGTGTGTACATGAAATCAAGAGAAAACCTCAAGAAGGACAGGACTTTGCACCCCTGACAAATCAAAACCCCCCTTTTTTCAGAGAGCTCTGTCATACAAAGCCATATTCAGTAGACCAGATGTTTAAATGGTGAACAGGAAAAAGAGAACCGCATATTTAAATAGCTATCATTTCAGGCTTAATTAGTTGACCACAGCATAAATGCAAGTACTCCAACAACAACTCAGTAAGAAATAAAACTCATTTCAGCAGCTGACAGTATTACAAGATTGATTACTCACAGGAAAACAGGTAAAAGATCATTCACACAGATGGTTTGACAGCAGCATTAAAAAAATCCTGATTCTCTGGCCAATGATTAATCCCCTGACATGGGAATATATACAGCTGGCCCATAAATCAAACAAGTCAGCAACAGAAACAATAGAGGAAAGCAGCTAAGATCAAGTCCAAAACACAAAGAAAATCAAAACTAAACTAAAATAGAAAAGATATTTTCAGGTTTTCAGCTTAAGTGAAAGCATGTCTGTTAGTGTAGTGAAACCAGAGTTAACACATTATTGATCAAAATCTGAGGAACAGAAAGTCACAGACTACAAATGACTAACGGACCAATGACAATGACTCGCCCTTCCAGAAAAATCATTTGTGTGGTGGGAAAAAAGAACACAACAAACAGCACCATCTTAAGCAGTCCCCAAGACATTCAGCTGCATACTGATTTATACTGATAGACTTCATAAAATTCAGGAAATGCATTAAATTAGAATATAATTAGAAAATAGAATATAGAAGGGACCTACAACAATCAGTTAGGCCAACTGCCTGACCACTTCAAGGCTGACCAAAAGTTAAAGCATGTCATTAAGGGCATTGTCCAAATGCCTCTTAACCACTGACAGACATGAGGCATTGACCACCTCTCTAGGAAGCCTGTTCCAGTGTTTGACCACCCTCTTGGTAAAGACATGCTCCTTAATGCCCAGTCTGGACCATTCCTATGCGTCCTGTCACTGGATCCCAGGGAGAAGAGACCAGCACCTCCCTCTCTACCAC
>JANHFX010004256.1:0-35533 GCA_027560015.1 Chloroceryle amazona
AACCCATCAGAGGAGAAGCTTTTCTGAAGTATTAGCTCTAAGTGTATACATGGGGAAACGCGGCGAGGCGAGCTGGGCTCGCTTGCGGCGGGGAGCGAGCGGGGGGGGGAAATGTGTAGCCTTGCACACCCCTTGCTTCCGCCCCGGGGTCCGCTACGGGCGCCCCGCTCCACCCCCGGCCTTGGGGCTGTGCGGGCGCGTCCCTTTCCCTGCGGTGCACGGAGCCGAACTGGGATCTTCAGTCTCTCCCGGCGTGAGGCTCTGGCCGCTCTCGCGTGTCCGGCGGAGAGTCTTGGTGCCCGGCGGCGGAACGGGTCCCTGAGCGGGCGGCAGGCGAAACCCGCCGAGAAGAGCCTCCGCCTAGGACCGGCTGTTCTGGTAGGAAAGCCAGCCCCGGGTTTTGGGCTACTGCTCCGTCTGACTTGGCGGAGCCGTGAAAGTTTGTAAGCGGCTGAGCGCTGGCTTTGCTTCCAGAGTGTACCTGCCTTGATCCAGCCCCTACAAGCTGGAGCCTCACGCAGAGGCAGGGCTGCTGGGAAGCGTTCGCTTCTGGTCTCTCCAGCTGATGATTTGAACTGACCTAACTTCAGTACTTTCCTTATCTTCTTTCCCCTTTTCTTGACTGCTGCCAGTTTCACGGCTAAAATGCTGCAAGGCAAGGTTTAAAACACAAACGACCTTTCCGTGTTTAAGGGAGTTGCTCATATTTTTTGTTTATTTGGCTGCACGGTGGTTGGTGTGCTGTTAGTATTTTTTTTTCACCCATCTGTTAGATAAGTAGATTCCTTTCTTAGTCTGCCTGAAGACGCGGATTGGAGTCGTTTCTGCATTGAAAAGATGTCATGTGTTAAGTTATGGTTTACTGGGTGGAAACACGGCTAATTACAGTGTAAACCTAAAGCAGTGAAGTGCTTCCTGTAAGGATCGGGGTGGGAGTGTTCTAAAGATAAAATAATGCAGAGATATAAAGCGAAAATGTCAGCCTAATTCTGTGTTTTCCTCTCAAATATGTCAAACTGTTACTGAGTCCGGAGTTAATGAAGTTATCTGGGTTCTCTTAGCTAATCAGAATTTACAGGAAAATGAAAAGCTATTTATCTTTATGCTTCATTTAATATATTCCCATTTTTAATATATATGACAGAACTGATTTTATTTAGAACTCGAAAAAACATGTAATAAAGAGGGATTTTATCTCTACTTAATTTCATTGTACTTTCACATTGTTTAGTAGTGCTGCTGGTAGTGCAATGCACGCTTGCTCCGAAGAGAGTTAAACAGCTGTGCAAATGAAATATATGTCTTAGGGGGTGCTCAAGAGCTTAGAGCTGGGCTGTTAAAATGCGATATGGTACCAAGTTTTGGAAAGTCAGGTAGATTTTCATCACTTAACAGTGATTTCAGGACTTCTAGAGCTGAGGTGATTGAGTGTTTAGTTTATGTTGTGATGGTGTTTGTGGGGAAGGTGAGGAGGAAGGGGGTTTGGGTGAAGGAAGTCACTTAGAAGGCAAAAGAGAAAGGGATGCTGAGGAATATCAGTAAGAAGAAAGTGGGACAGTTTCATGGAAAATGTGAATTTTAGTAAGACATTCAAAGTGAGAGAGAGTCCTTGTGGGCAGGAAGAGAGAGGCTGAAGGGTATGTAGAAGGGTAAGTATTCTCTATGTGATGGATTATGTGAGGATAAAAAAAATACATGGGGAACAGGTAAAACAAAATCAGAGACTGACGATCCTGCTGACAGTGTCATGACAGCTTTTGCCATTTCTATTAAAGAGCTTATAGGCAGGGTGTGAAAAGACTGAGAACTGCTAGAAGACAGTTCTGAAGGTATAATATCCATCTCTTTGTATTGCTACAGAATTTAGTTCCTGAAGCATGCTTTATAAAGATATTGCTCACATAAAAACTTAACAGCTTTTGTGTTTTAATTTCAGTCCCGTGATCTATAGGATCTGTTCCCTACATTGAAATTATTTAATAGTGAATTTTGTTATTACTGTGGTTTGTGCTACGTAAAAAAGCTTTCTGACAACTGCTTGGTAATACAGCATTTCAGTAAAAAATGCTATTATGTGTGAAGACTTCAGATGGAGCTTAAAATGCCTGGAAATCCTTCTACTCTTCCTTCAGTTTGGCTTGAGTGTCTCTCTCTTGAGCCTGCTTTTAATGTACCTTTGGAAGACAGCAACCTGGTACAGCATCGTCGGTATTGATATTTTTAAGTAGGATTTGTGTGTACAAGTGACTTCAGCCTGATAGGCAGGACTTTCTGTAAGAGCTACTGTGCTGCTTGAGGGAAATGTGGTATGGAGAGAAATCTATCACAGCTTCTGTCCATGGACAGAAGTTGCAAAATGTTCAACACTGATACCCCAGCCTTAAGTCTGCTCCAGCGTGCCTTTTGCCTTTCTAATTAATGCAGTGCCTATTCAGTTTCTTGTTATGTGTCTTTTCTCATTCCTCTACAGTTTCAGTTCCATCTCAGTCCAGAGATGGGCATAATTCAGTGACAGGTGAAGAAGTTCTGCCATAGTTGTTGCTTAGTATACATAAATGTGGACATTTAAGAACTAAGGTACTATAGCCCCTATTTAAAATACTTCTAGATAATTTAAAAATTATCTTATTGTAGTGATCAATCTGTATGTTGGTTTTAACCTTCATTCATAACTATCCTTCTCTCACGTACTGTGTATTTTTTTATATATGGTGCTGATGAACACACATTTTCTCATTTTCAGCCTGGAACTGTTGTGCTGTCTTCAAGTATGTCCTTTGCCTTCAAAAGGCAAAGCCAAAAGCTCAGAGTTACAAGCTTGACATTTATTATTTATTGCTGAAGAAACAGTCCTTATATATTAATCTATACCGCTTATTTAATGTGGGCAGAATGTATAGCTTAGACCTGAAATCTGATTTGACAACAATGAAAAATATGTAGTGTATTTTAATGTCAAAAATGTAATTCAAAGGGGGGGGACACACACCATAGCAGGAACAGAATAAACAAAATCAACGTGACTTTTCCAATCAAACCTCATTGCTTTGAAGGATTGAAAAAATGAGGCCTACAGGGTTTAATGTCCCTTTAACCCTGTAATATGTCAAGTTTCATTAGAGTTACTCAGCTCTGTCTCCACATGAGATCTTAAAATGTTGTTTATCCATCTCCTGTCCTTACTCTAAAGTTATTCCCAACTTTCCTATTTTATTTCAACAAGTCACTGGACAACCTGAGATTTTGAAATGAATGTTTTCCTTTTGCAGTTTATTTAGGATGTTTTCTAAAACTGTAGTGGCTTGGAAAACATCATTTTCCCTTGTATTTTTAAAACTACACATGTTATTTTCTGGGATGTCATGACTCATTCCTTTTTTTTTGTTTTCTTTTGAGCATTATGACACCTGAGAAAATCAGAGCATCTGCATAATGAGAAAATAAATACACATTCACATGAAATAAATTTGTGATCTCAGAATACTTTTTTTGTTGTGATGTTCACTTAATGAAATTTGTTTTCTGTAACTGAAAGCAAAGTAATTGAACTGAAAAAAAGTGTTGTGAGTCATTAAAACTTAAGTTGGTAGAGAGTGGGAGTTTTAAGATACACTGCACAGAGAACCAGATAAAGTATTAACTGCCATCACAGTAATCTCTGAGTGTATCGCTAACATACAGCAGTAATTAGCTCTCTCTGGCTTTCTCGCTTTGTGTCCAGGTTGTAGTGTTTTATGTCAAAATTAGTCTCAGGAACAGTTGAAATGAGATCTTCCTCCACATAAGAACAAACAGAACTTCTGTCCCTTGATAGATAGCTTCTAGGCATCATAATATCTTCCTATATAGTCTACAGATGTGATTTTCTAACTCTGAGAGTACAGTATACATATGTGACAAAGTTCCATGAGAAGGCCAGCATGTACATTTGCAGCAGGCCAGCTGCTAAGTGTAACTGCTTCGAGCCCCTTCTTTTCTTTTCCTATAGCATGCAAAATAGGTACGTGCAGTATGTGAAATAGATTTCACCTTGTAGGTGAAAAGGAATAAACCGCCTTGTATACTGTGCAGTAAGATAAGAGTATACATATGACCAGCTTCTATAAAGTAGCCAATTTGTTAATTCATACCTTGGTTTACCCCGTAGTAACTGGATTGGGTACCTCTACTTGAAATTTAGGTCCAGCTGCTGTTAAAATCTTACATCACACTGGTTATTTTACTGTCTTCCTACTGTTCTGTGGTTCAGAAAGGATATTGCTTTAGGGTGGGTTGCAGGATCCTGCCACAGGATACCTCTTCGGTGGCTGGAGGCAGTGCCATAGGGGACCCTGAATACCAGGAGAGAGCTCTGTGTTCATGTGGAGCATTGCAGGGAAAGGAAAGTCAAGTCCCGAGTCATTCGCCCCTGTTTCTTGGACAGCTGCAAGTGAACATAACTTGCTCTTTTGCTATTCCCAATTGTAGAAGTTTTTAACATAATCTAAAAAGTATGGGCATAAGTATAACCTGGGAAAACGTCCCTTTAGTAATAGTAGGGTTTATTGCAGAAGAGAAAGTGCTTTTTTTCCTCCGTTAACTTCATATGTCTAATTTTCTCCTTGTGCTGAGCAGACAAAATAACGAGGTAAAAATTTGAGTTTTAAAGCTATGTCATAATAGTGTTTAAGACTGCACTTTCTTACTTGCTTTCTTGCTCATTTGTGATAATGCCTAGGAGAAGACACACAAACATTTTTAAGTGAGTCCTCAATTGCCAAATCCTCTCATCTGAAGAACAGAAATCGACACTTTAAGGCCAAAACATTTTGAGTAGAAGTTGCTCCAGGATGTTCTCATCTTCCTCTAAGCTAGCTTGAAGGTAGGACAGGAACACATGCTAGTCAAGCAATAGTGAGTGTTGGTCACAGAGGAGCTCAGCAGGATGAGAATGAATGGGCGTTGCTTTTTCCTCAGTATGCTGGAGGAGAAAATTCAGAGGCACAAATGTCCGTTTGCTGTGCTGTGACCTGAAGTCAGACAAAGAACATATGCATTGGCCTGCATATGTGATCCTAATAGCTATTTATTGGTAAAAAAATAATGCCCCTTTTAATCCTCTTTTTGTAAGGCTGTTGTGTGCGTTGATATTTGTAAACTTCCCCCGCCCCCCCCCCCCTTTAGCACTGAACACAGTGTTGGCTATTCCTAGATGAGCAGTAGATTTCCTGTTGGTGATGGCAGCTTTGTTAGTCACTTTATTTATGGGTTTCTTCCTTTGCCTGGTCAAACAAGTCAGAGGGTATCTCTGGCTGCTCCTCTGACTCCTAGTTGTTTAATCTGTTTATGCAAAACAAACTTTGCATTTCTACTCTTAGATTTGAGCTTATTATTGGTAGCCCATGATGCTAGTCTGGATGTGGGCATCCTCTCTTGAGAGATGAGGTAAAATTGGAGAGGGAAGCAGGGGAAGTCGTAATGATTCTCTGTTCTAATCTCCTGAGTAAGACAAGCCAGAAAATCCATTGTCCAGTTCAGAATTTCCTCTGAAACTTTTACATCTCCTAGTGAGTTTAAGTTGGCTATAAGTGGTGGTAGCTCTACCACAACTATAGGTGTGATGTTGCTGTAGTTAGTCATCCTTTGGGTTTAATAATGATTTTAAAGCTTTGTTTCTAGTTTGAACTTGTCAAAATTCAGTGGTTAGCTATAGCATCTTATCTTTTCTTGCTTTTCCTGATTAAAGAACCATCTTGTTATCAAAAATGTCTCACATGTGCATAAGTGTGTATACTGTTACCATCTCCTGTCTCAAATTCTTGGTTAAATTAAGAAGGATGAGATTTCCTGGGATTTGAGGCATGATCTGTAGACCTTGGATACTTTTGTAGTTATTTCTTGCATTTGTCCCAAGCTATCATCTAAGAATGCCAGAAGGTGACATAGCATGTCACTAACAGTCTGGCAGGTGCTGTATACAGAAATATTTTCATCTCCCTTCATCCTATCTTATATTTATCTCCTTGTAATTTGGAGGATGATTTACTGCATAACTGCAGACCTTCATGGAGTTCTCATAAGGTAACTATCTGCAATGGTTTCCAAATTCTCTTCAGTTTTTACTGTCCTAAGTATGACCAACCGTCCCTGTTCTTAGGTGAGCATTCCACATGGCACCAGAAAAAAGCCCATTGTCCAAGAATCTTAGCCCTCTGTGCATTTGTTGTATAACATTTCCTTGCTTATATTTATTGTTTTTCACCAAAGAGGCTTGCTTATGCTTGTAATTTAACAAAGTCATTCTCACATGATTTCCAGTCATTCCTTACACCTTTATATATAACCATTGCCTCCTACTGAGTTTTCTTTCAGGATGGGAAGTTGACCCTTTTAAAACTGTGTTATGTAGAACTGTTTTTTTTTTCCACACATGGTGAATTGAATTTTATAATCAACTGAACTTGGATTTTGATTTCTAATCAAAATCCAGTATACTTTTACCTCATCTAGCTGCTGTGAATTTTTTTTTTTTTTTTTTTTAATTCTTCACTTGTATTTTTCACAAACTTAAAGATAATTTTATTGAAAACTACTGGTATGCATTCCTTTCCTGGAGTCTTTCCTCTCACGTCATATTTATGTTTGAAAGGGCTCTTCATCACATTCCTTTCTGATTGAGCCATTGACTGTAGATCTGTATTGATACCAAGACTGTAATGTGCCTGTTAATTCATTGACCCATATCTACTCTAGATGAAATGAGCAATCACTTTAAAGTGGATAGTGGTGTCTTTATTATAGCACACAACTTGCCAGTCTCTTCTGTCTGTCTCAATGCTTTTTAACATTGAAGTAATTTGAAAAATTCTAGTAGGCTTCAGAAATTTTATTGAATCACACTCATTATCAGAACTGAATTTTTCTCTCTATTCATTACCCAGTTTTCCACTATTGACATACAAACAACTGATTTGTTTTCTTTGCATCCCTTTACATGTTTTAGTTTACAATCTTATATTCAGGTAATGGTATCATAGAATTATCAGGGTTGGAAGGGACCTTAAAGATCCTGTAGTTCCAACCCCCCTGCCATGGGCAGGAACACCTCCCGCTAGATCAGGTTGCTCAGAGCCCCATCCAGCCTGGTCTTAAAAATCTCCAAGGATGGGGCTTCCACCACTTCTCTGGGCAACCTGTTCCAGCATCTCACCACCCTCATGGTGAAGAAATTCTTCTTAATGTCTAACCTGAATAAAACTGTCTGTAGTTTTAATCCATTCCCTCCAGTCCTGTTACTGCCCAACAGCCTAAAAGTCCCTCCCCAGCTTTCTCATAGGCCCCCTTAAGATACTGGAAGGCCACAATAAGGTCTCCTCAGAGCCTTCTTTTCCCCAGACTGAACAACACCAACTCTGTCTGTCCTCATAGGAGAGGTGCTCCAGCCTGCTGATCATCCTTGTGGCCCTTCTCTGGACATGTTCCAGCACATCCATGTCCTCCTTGTAATAGGGGCTCCAGAACTGGATGCAGTACTCCAGATGAGATCTCACAGGAGTGGAGTAGAGGGGGAGAATCACCTCCTTCAACCTGCTGGCCACACTTCTCTCGATGGAGCCCAGGACATGATTGGCCCTTGGGTCTGCAGGAGCACACTGATGACTCACGTTGAGTCTCCCATCCACCAGTAGTACCCCCAAGTCCTTTTCTTCAGGGCTGCTCTCAAGCCAGTCACTGCCCAGCCTATACTGGTGCTTGGGATTGCTCTGACCCAGATGGAGGACCTTGCATTTGGTCTTGTTGAACTTCATGAGGTTGGTATGGGCCCACCTCTCCAGCCTATCAAGGTCCCTCGGGATGGCATCACTTCCCTCCAACATGTCAGCTGCCCCACACAGCTTGGTGTCATCGGCAGACTTGCTGAGGGTGCACTCAATGCCACTGTCCATGTTGCTGATGAAGATGTTAAACAGGACTGGTCCCAGTAATGATCCTTGAGGGACTCCGCTTGTCATTGGCTTCCACTTGGACACAGACCTATTGACAGCCACTCTTTTGGTGCGGCCATCAAGCCAGTTCTTTATTCACTGAATTCTCCATCCATCAGACCCACATTTCACCAGCTTGGAGACCAGAATGTCATGCGGGACAGTGTCAAAGGCTTTACTCAGGTCCAGGTTAATGACATCGGTTGCTCTTCCCCTGTCTGTTGATGTTGTGACTTTCTCATAGAATGCTACCATGTTAGTCAGGCACGATTTGCCCTTGTATCATATAGCTTCTGAGTGTCCTCCGTATAAACACTGTTTGAAAGCTCTCCAGAGTAATCTAGTTTGATCGCTATCTAAAATGTTAGGCAGTCCTCCTACAGAGAGAAACTTCCAAGGTTTATGGACTTCAGTTTGCAGAGTGGGAAGAATAATCCACAGGCTATCACTTACCTAGCCAGTGTTTAGTCTCCTGTATCCTTTGCAATTTGTTTCTCTCATTCACGCATCAGGAAGGATTCCCAAGCAGACTGTCTCTTCCCTGTTGTCAGGGAGCTTTAATAACATCATAAATGCTACTGAACATGGCCCAGGTCTACTACTGTGTTGTGTTCTGTGACAAACTGGGCATCCCTTCCTTAGGCTTCTTTATTGCCATCACTTCATCACTTCAACTGAATAGGCAATTGCCTTGTCTGAAAGTCAGCATACAACTCTCTTCTCCTCTTCAAGATCAGTAGTTGCCTATCCAAAGGATTAGTTGGGGTTTTTTGGTTTGGTTTGTTTTTTTGGTGGTGTTGTGTTTTTTTGTTTTGTTGTTTTTTGTTTGTTTGTTTGTTTTGTGGGTTGTTTGTTTGTTGTTGTTTGTTTGTTTGTTTGTGTTTTGTTTGTTTGGTTTGTTTTGTTTTCCCCTAGCAAACTATTGACTTCACTTTGTGGGAAATTTGTCTTTGTACAGAAAGCAGAGGGTGGTATGGTCTCTGCAGCAGCTGGTAGTTGGGTCACTGTTGACTGTTGTTAGTGGCTATAGGGAGCTGTGCCTTTGGAAAGAAATTCTTGTGTTTTCTCTTGCAAAACATCTCAAAAATTGACTGCCATTGGGTTTAACTCTTTGCTAATATAATTGCAGCAAGGGAGCAAGGACAGCTATTCTAAGTGGAGACAGTCTGGATACCATGTAATGATTCATGTCCTAAAAAAAACACGGTTTTCCTGTTTCTGTAGTAAAGACATTGTTTCTAGCTGGCTGATGACAGCAGTGGCTTAGTGTTTGGGAAATTCTTGCAACTGAGGGCATCTGCATTTTTTACCCCCCTTTTTATTTATTTATTTTAAAAAAACATTTAGCTTGCTTTCAAACAAACACATCCAAAATGAAAAAAAAAAACAACCCACAAAAAAAAAAACCCAGACAAACAAAAAAAACAACCAAAACCAACAATCCAAGCCTGAAACATTATTCTTATACTTCTAGGCTAGAGATTGCACATGTATAATAATAATGGTGATAAAAAACAACCAAACATCAAACCCACAGTTCAAAGGGAATAATAAATCAATGGCTTAGCTGGTCTCTTGCTTCTGAAATATTAATTAGCAAGTTTTGTGGAGAGCTTTATTTAACATGTGTATGACTTCCTGAAAGTATACCAAAATATTATTCAAAACAAAGGTAATAAATATGAGATACTACATTAAATAAACAGAATGAGAAACTTGTTTACTTTATAAATCAGTCTTCATATGTCTAAAATCACTCAAGCACTTAGAAATCTGAAATTATTCCAGCATATGTAAACAAATTGGTCAAAAATGATCTCCTGTAATATTAAAGTGCTTCAGGCACACCTTAAAAAAAGCCTATCCAGAAACAAAACCACTCAAAAACCAGCACTTCGATCAAAACTCCATAATCTCCAAGTTCCTCATGTGTTCCTTTTCCTGTCATCCACTCTTCCCAGGGTTTGTCATCTTGTGCTATCAAGTGGGTCATAAGTCATGGCAGTGGTGACTCCTCCTAGGTCAGTCAGTAACAGGTTGAAGAGCAGTTTTGTAAGATGCACAGAAATAGTATTTTACAGTAGGAAAGGACTATCATGCTATGAATTACTGCAGTAACTTCACCCCCCCAGATTCATTTCACTGAACTGATGGTAGTGACATACCAGTGTTGCAGCTGGTAGAGTAATCCATTTCAATCTTGTTTGAAAAATAAGAGGAAGGGAAAGGGGAATTTTAAGTTACACATTTTGAGAAACAACAGAGGAAGGGACTGAACTGTTCTGATAGTTACCCTAGCTGGTGTGTTATCTTCATGCTTATTTTCCATGAGGTACTTAACATATTTGCACCATTTTAAAACAGTATTATAATAGTTGAAACTGCAAAACCAGTCTAATCTGCTATGTTTTTTCTAGTATCATACTTTAGCATTTGAGCTGAAGTATGAAGCATGTGAACTTTGAAGTTAAACTGACATTTAATGAACAAGTTATCCTTGAAGACTTTTCATAGTGCTGCTTGGTTGTTCCTGATAAAGCAAAGAAAGGCAGCTATTAAAAAAGTGGTGGTAGGGAAGGGAGGCATGATTTTAAGAGAAAAATGTATATATACACACTGAGATATCGCAGATCACATGATTTAAATGTTACAGAAATTCTATTAATACTGCAGCGCAGGTGAAGTTGTTCTGTGGGATGATGGTGACTAAAGTCTTTGTTTTCCATCCTTCCTAGAAATTAAGAAGCCACCAGTGGCCCCCAAACCAAAATCCGTCGTAGGACACAAGGCAACGCCTCCACCTGTTGCACCAAAGCCTGATGTTGTACTTTCTGGTGTTATACAAGCAGCAAGGAAAACTAAGCCAGCAATTGCACCAAAACCAAAAGTTCTCAAGAGCTCATCCATTCCGGAAGTTAAACCTCCATCATCTACACGGAAAAGCACAAAAAGCTTTGAGGAGCACAGGGGAGAGTCTTCTCAAACGCTAGACCATTTGAACTATAAAAATGAAGCCTCAGAAGGGAGTACTGGTAACACAGCCTATATTCTACCCGTGCCATCTTGCAAGTTTGAATGTCTTCACAAGCTTGGAAATGGGGAGAACACCTGTAAAACTCAGATCATTTTTGAGCACTTTGAAAACTTAGAGAACATCAATGTTGGTGAAAAAAACACACTAACTTTGGGAAATAGTCACAATGAAAAACTGGGAAATAGAAATCAAGTGGTTTTGAAAGCCAGTATTTTGGAAGAGAAACTTAAGGATGTTTTAACTCATAGAGTGTTTCCAAACAGCAGCCCTGTGAGGTACAGGTATGCAGACAAACTTGACAAAGGGAATGGCAGCAGTTTCAAGAACAACGTTAAAATAGAGTTTATGGAACTTGTACAGTCTTCATCATCTTTTGAGACTGCTAAAGGGAAGCAACAAAATACTGATGGGAAGCTCACTGACGATGAGTTTCAGATGTCTGAAATTTGCCCTAGTTTGCCTGAAAATAACCACAGTTGCTCTTGTCCATTGGACCAGGAAATCCTGGAAAATGCAGATTTAAGTAGCAGTAGTACATTTTCAGGTGAAATAGGTATGAAAATAGATGCTGATAAAGTGTCCTCTGAAACATCTTCAGTCTTGATCTCAAAAGCGCTTCCTATCCCTAAGCCAAGAAAGCCACGTGCTGCATGTCTAGTCCGTCAGGATGGCATAGATACCACAGGAGAAGGAACAAAGGAAGTGTATAATTCAGAGAAAGATTCCTTTGGGCTTGCGGACCAAAACTTTAAAAAGTCAGCAAAAATCAATATACTTGGTCAAAGTGTTTGTTATAACAATAATACAGAAGTACTTAATCCTGAGAAATGTGAGATAACTCAAAGCAATGCAGACAGAATTCATCAGGTGAAGGAAACTGCTACGGAAGAGACAAAATCACAAAATCTTTTGCCTCAGTTGTCACTCAAAACTTTTGATTTGGTGGAAAGTGTTGAATGTTCTTTAGATGCAGACCATAACTTAATCAGCTCCACAGATGAGATGTCAGATGATAGCAGTACGCTAGATGCCATGGACAAAAGGACTAACTTTGTCAGGTGTGATACTTTGTCCATGAGTTTGCCAAAACAACTCAAATTAACTAGCAGTCAGCACTCATCTGCTTCTAATAGCCTCAGTGTTTCCCCACAAAAATTGGAAGATAAAGAAGTTAAAATAAAGGATGAAATTTCTCCAAAAATCATTCCTAAGAAACCACAGAGGCACAGCCTTCCAGCTGCTGGCCTGCTGAAAAAAGCCGCATCAGCAGAGCTTGTGGAAAAAAGTTCTTACACCTCCAGTGAGGACAAATCGAGCAGCATTCTGAAAGGATCTCACTTCACACATCCACCAGCCAAGGAGCAAGGCGCACTGTCATCCTGTGATATTCCCAAACGTCTTTCTGAGAAACCTGTCTGGAAGTTACCGCATCCTATTCTCCCATTTTCAGGAAATTCTGAATCATTAAAAACTGGTAACATTGCTACCAGTTTCAACCCCTCAACTGTTGTGACAAAGCCTAGGGCAAAATCGCTCTCTTCTGTGGACATGGATAGGACAGACAAGCCATGTAAAGATCACCAGAAGAAAAATAGCTTGAAAAAGTTTCTCAACATGAAACTGTCAGTTTGCTTAATGAAAAGCGACTTCCAAAAATTTCTGTCTAAAGGCAGCCACTCAATGGATAGTGCTGTTGCCAGCCTTGCCACCGGGGATGGCTGTGGGAGTGGTAGCAATCGGAATATAGCTTCTGTAGGCAATGAAAGGAAAGCTAAATCTGCCAAGGTGCATTCTGTAGAAATAAGTAGTCCAGCGTTGCAAAAAAAGAGGCAGCGAAACAGAAGTCAACCTGAGATGCAAAATAACCAAAGGCTGGAGTCTTTAGATGGGCATGTACTTCCGGGAGAGAATTTGTTACAAATGCATTTGAATTCTGTAACCAGCACTTGCACTCCAGAGTACGAGAATGTGCGCCACTATGAGGAAATACCCGAGTATGAGAACTTGCCTTTTGCTATGGGTGCTAGGAGAAATCTCTGTTTTGAATGGCAGAACTCCAGCAGCATGGAAGACCAGAGTCCTGGCTTCTATGAGGTCGAGGAGCCATGTGAAGCTACAAGCAGGCATTTGAGACTTGGCAGGTAAAATAAAGAGAGAAGGGAAGTTAAACAGTTCTGCTGTAACTTTGTTGTTTGTAAACGTGTTTAGATGATGACTTTAGAGGCTGTATTCCTTTTATTAGATGTCAGCAGGACAGTCATTGCTGTATATCTTTCTATATGCTTTTTCTGGTTTGAAAACTGTGATTGGTCAAGAGGAAAAGTAAACTAGTTATTCCTCAAATTGGTCAAAGTTTGAGAAACTATGTGCATTCCCAGGTTTAATTAAGGCAAATCAGATACAGTCACATATTTGTGTCCAAGAATACTTAAATTGGGAGGAATGATCCTTTCCACAGTCTCAGGATGAACTTGACTAAGCATCCAGAAAGTGCATAGTTGCTAGGTTTGTAGGGGGAATTAATATCTTTTTAGATCAGCTGATAAATCTGGGAGAAGCAGACAAGCTTTTGGATATTCAAATTCTTCACCAGGTCTTGAAAGCTTTTTGGGTATAACAAAAAAATACTGCCTTTCCCTTAGGATAGTGAGTCTCTTGTTACCTCCCCGTGCTCTCAGCAGAGGTAGTAGTGATCTAAGAGTCCTGTGTGACTCACACAGAATGTTACTAGAAGTTGGGGTTTGGTGACTCTGCAGGTTGCTGCTGTGTTTCATTGTCTCAGGTGGTGGAGAAACATAATATCAGCAGATTCAAAAAGGGATTGGGCTGATTCATAGATACATCCAAAGCAGATGCCAAATAGACAAGACAGGAACAGATCTTTTAATATCTGTAATACTTTGTGGTTGCTGGGAAGGGGAAATGGCCAGGTTTGTATGCTGAGAGTTGGCAGTTCTTTAGAGGAATGTGTCCTCTTATATAGGAGGAGACGTATTTTAAGTGGCACCTTGTATTAATAATTGTTCATAGAGTTGATATTCTCAACATTCCACTGTAGTGGAAAGCATGGAGCCTTATCATGGGAAGTAGAATTTTTAGTTATGGGCTCAGTATTGGTGTATTTATTATATATTATTTATATTCCTGACTAAGTGTATTCTTTTTGTTGAAATCCATTCCCTTTATTTGGTTTACCTAAGAAGAGTGAGACCAAATTTAAATGAGGATGTATTTTATGTGTTTATGTGATCTAGTTTGGTTTGTGTTATAATTCTTGATCCAGGTGGATGCTTGTCCTTTTGCTTTAGGAAAAAAAAGAGAGTTTTGCCATATGAAGCCTGGTAGACATGAGACTGCAGTTGTTCCTTGAGTGAAATTCTGTAGTTTTCTTACCTGGCTGAGGGATTTATAGTTATTCTCTCTTCATGCAAGCCTTCCCCAGTACCGATGGTGATTTAAGGGTTTAAGTGATACCTTGCACCCTGGCATATCTGCACCTGTAGCTGCTCCCTAAGCTGAATATTCTTGATGTAACTGGATTTGGTTTGTTTTCCCTTAAAAAGCTTAAAAACCATAAGCAGAGCCCTTTATGTAAGGCTTTATTTTAAACTAAATTGCATAGTCAGGGACTACCTTAGGAAACAATTAATGCCTGCAGTTACTTCAGTAGATCTCAGGGAACAAACGAAATCCCTAGGAGAAAAAGGGGACACAGCAGGGCAGTGGTCTCCTGACCCAGATTAGCCACTGCTAGAAGCACAGGCACAGGTACTCATTTTGGCTCTGGAGGTGTTGACAGAGCCAGGCAGGCAGCTTCTCCTGTTTTCGCATCCACTGTTATCTCCAATCCTTTGAAGCTTCTTTATCGATGTTGTTTTACTTTCTCCACATAGTTCTTTAAGAACCTTTTCAATTTCCTGGGCCAGGTGGTATTATGAAACTGGTTAGAGAAACAGTGCTGATGCTATTGGAATAATTACCGCTCGTGTTTTCCCCAGCCTGTCAGAACATGCACTTAGCTCTTTTTCGTAGGTCACGGCACGTAAAACTCCTGTAATGCACTGCAAATGAGATCTCAAAGCAAATTATCTTATGATTAAAGCCAATATACAAATGGGATCATTCTTCTGAGAAAGTCATAGACTGCCTACACTTCTAGTCATAACTGCACATATGCAGTATATTGTCTGAATGCCAGGCTTGCCATTACCAGAAGAGTTAAGTGATGTCTTCACCCCGTGTTACATTTCTTTCTGGAGAAATAAAAAAATACAATTTTCATAATGTACCCAGTGCTTTGGTGGTTACTGAGAAATTTCCTTCCAGTCCCATCTGGTAAAACCTGCATGCTTTAATGGAGAATGGTAATAGGTTCTGACAACCTTATCCTGACTTCATGTATCTTATTAAATTCAGATACGCTTTGTTTGCTTGGCCCTTCCCATGGGGACTTAAATGCAAATGATGGGCCTGGGTAATTAATGGTGTATATCAGTTGTCACTTACCACCTGATTTTTGAGTTATTTGATGTCAGCCTCCCTTCTACTGAGGGTGAGCTTGGCTCTGAAAGGAAGAGAACCAGGGTCCTGATACAGTGTGTGAACCACTGAGGTGGAACACACACTGCTGATGAGAGACTTAATGGGTTTTGCTTGTGTTAAGTAGTCCAGGGGAATGTTTTCAGTGAAGAAAGTAATGACAATACCTTGGGAGCAGATAATCCATGTTTTCTTTCCAATATAGAAAAAAGAAGTCTCGTGAAGGTGAAGGCTAGGACAAAACCAGGTAGACTACCTGTTTGATTGCCAATTTAATAATTAAGGTGAATGTGTTGTTATGAGGATTGTAAATACAGTGAGTGAATAACAGATGATGTAGGATAGGAAAATGTACTGTTAAATGTAAAAAGTTTTAAATATCATTATCCAATTGCACATAACAGCAGGGAAAGCAGCCCTTTGGGATTTGGGGTTGGTTTTTTTTTGAGAAATGAATGGTTCAGGCCTGAAAAGTGAGGTTAAAGTCAGCACTGATGGTACTGACACAATTAATTTTAATGTTATCAGAGACCAGTAGTTGTAATGATTGTATTTTGAAGTAACACATTTTTCTTTAAAGCCTCCTAATGAAAGAGAAATACTTACACATTGGTTATCTTCAATGACAAGCCTTCATTCGTAGGAGGACAGCAAAATCTTAAAGCTAGAAGTAAAATTGAGTGCACATTTGTCCGATAATCTAAAGACACAAAGGAACAATGAACAGGCCTTGAAACATGTCATGCTGCAGAAAACAGAATTTTATAAACTTTTCTGGATTTGTGAGCTTCCTTTTGGTATTTGTTACACTGTTCTAGGCAAGAGAATTGTACTTCAGGTTGAGCGAGTCATCTTAATCCTTCAGGGAATAGAATACTGTGTTTACTGGCTACTTTTGACAGCTTCCCTTCAAGATGTTGCAAATGTACATGACTGCTAATTTATTTTGATGAAATTTATAGCTGTGTCGTGTTTCCGGTTAGGATTTTTATTTGGAACAGGCCGGGGGGGGACTACCATGTGAAAACAATCTTTTGAGCTCTTAATGTTGGTTTAATTAAATACTGCTTCCTTCCCATCCTTGCTGATTTAGAATAATCCACTGATTTTCCAGAAATGAGCATCTCAATGCAAAATGTAAGTTTAGTTTTCCGCTTTGGTGTCTGACTCCCCAGAGGTCAATTAAGTGTCCATGAAAGCCTTCCTGGAATACTGAACTTAGTATTGAAATCTGTGTGGTTAAGCACTCTGTTCTGATTCATATTGCTCTTTGATGTACTGAAGTTTGTTAGGGTTGAGACAGGCTTATGAGGAGCAGTATTGCACCAGATAAATGCGGTGTTGTTTAGGGATTGGCTGCATTAGGGAAGGGTTGGGAAGGGAAAGGTTTTTTTGCAATTGCAAAATTCCCATTCAAAAACACTTAAAGAGAAATGCTAAATTAATAAAATACTGCAAGGTCTAAACAACATTTAAAAACAGTTTTGAAATGCTTATGCTGAGATTTGAATGCACAAAATACATTTTAGGTATTGAAGGTAGATTTATTTCTACATTAAACCCCACAGTTTCTTTTTACTGAATTTTATTGAAGGTTATAATTTCCTGATAAGTAGAGGCCAGGTGTGCAGATTTTTTAGATTTCATCATCTTAAAGATGATAGTGGATTAGTTTCTGATCTGAAGAAGGGCAGGTCCCTTTTCCTCTATCAGCTCTGCAGTCTTGTCCAGTCTTCTGATCTCCCCCTGTGTTTCCTGCTGGCTTCTGCCTCCCATTAAATGCTGTTTCAGCAATTGTACCTTAGGTTTTAATGGAATAACTTTGATAATATGCTATTTAGCTTCCTTGAACCTGCTTTTTTCTTCTCCCCTCCCTACCTCGATTTCCCACATACATGTTACACAGCTGGTAGGCTTCTGCCAACTCCGAGGGTTTGTCCGTGAAGTGTGAGTCAGATGGCTTACATCTCCACTTCCCTGTGAGGCTGGATGCAAAGTCTGTCAGTCCCAGTTCTGGTTCACAGGAGCAAAGGATGGACAAAACAATTATTGGCTATCAGACATAAAGTATAAGCCATCTTGCTGACTTCTCACATTTTAATCTTATGGACTATGAAGAAACAAATTCTGTAATGAGCTTAGGGATGCCTAATCAGAGTTCAAATTAGAGAGAAATATCGTTGAGAAGTGGTAGTACTGTTGCTTGGGAACATGTGTTCTGTGTTCTGACACAAAGACTTTGGGAAGGAATTGGGTGCGTGCAGATGGTAGTACCCTCATTCTGGAGCTTTATGCCACTCTCAGAACTTTTCTTTCCCAAGGGTTAGTCAAAACAATGACCTTGGGTCTGGAATTATTTTATTTTGTAGTATCAAGTTATTTTTCCTACTTTTAGGGTAACATGAGAAACTACATGAAAGTCTCACTGTGAATTTTTTGACTGAGGAAAGCATGTAGGTAGTTTTGGGTTTTCTTTTGATTCATTGGAAGAAACTTTATGCAAGTCAGTGTCTCCATGGTTGTCTTTTTCCAGCAAGAAAAGGAGTTTTCCTTAGTGTTGGGTCACTTCCTTAATATTTTTGATCATAGGGCTTTACAATTTAAGCTGCTATGCAACATGCAATAAAATGCATATATTACAAGAACATATGCATTCCGAGAAAATAATTCTTCTAAATCAATCCAAGAGAAGTACACCAATCCCCCTTTTTTTTCCTTAACGTCAGAACAAATAGGAACTTTTCTTTTTTTATTTATCAGAATAAATAGGAACATTCTCATCTAAATGTGTTTGAGATGTACTGATTTCATGTGTTTTGGTGTCAGGAAGGATTCCAAGGTTTGATGCCCTCCTTCTACAGTGAGGATGAGAAGGTAGTTGGGGAACTGCATTTTTCCAATACCAAGTCCATTATTCTAGTATACAATCCAGTCTTAAAAACGATTGAAAGTTCTTATGAAATGAAAGCAATTTGTGTGAAGGAGAATTTTTGTCTTTGGTATTCCTTTCATCCCTCTTTTTAAGGGCTTCCTGTTGTTTTTTGGTAATAGAAAGAGGTGGGTGAAGCAGGTTGACAAGGACACAGCACACAGGGAAACTTTTGACAGAGGTGGAGGTGCAGTAATGAAAGCTTTCTAATTTATTGTATGGTATTACAAGTGCTACATAAAAATAGATGTGGTTTAAGTTCTTGACATTATCTTTTTACTGAGTGTAGTTGAGGCTGGGTGTGTTTGCAAGTATGAGGGGGGCAAGCTGTCAGTGGTGGCAGCAGCAATGAGGCAGCCTTTCCTAGGGTGCACTGACTGCCTGCTGGGCAAATCCCTCTGCCACCTTCTGAAAGGTTTGTTGGTTACTTTCGTTGCAGTCTTGCACTGTCTAGAAATGTGCATCACTTTTATCTTGGAGCATGTGCAGTCCATATGCATTAGAAGAGCTATTTTGAGGGTGAATTGCCCTATCCTTTTTTCCCCACCAAAGAAGTGCTCACCACAGATGGCAAAAATGTCCTCCTAATGACGCTGTTCCTGTCGAGCCCCCTGCTACAATACAAGGATGTCCTCATCCTTCCTCCCGGTGACATCACCTCTGCTCAGCATGTTGACTCTTGCTTTCAGCCAAAGGGTGGCTTACTGTGATGAGGGGGAGCCTGACGTAAGCAGAGCAGAGCATAAAAACCCTGTGTCCTTTAACCTACTTCCTAACCCCCAGTCTGTAGGCTACAGGAATTCAGGTGTCACGTGCTTTCATAAATTAATTTTTATTTTCCCTTTTTTCCATGTTTTGTTTTTTTCCTAGTTATGGCATTCTTCATACTACTTCCTTTTCTTTAAGATGGGGGAAGCCACATTACTGTTGTGTGTTTGTCACTGGATGTTGACCTTTCTCCCCCACTGCCAACACACGCGCTCTGTCTCCAGTTGCCAGCCGTGGTATAAATTGCAGGTTAACGAAAAGTAGCTCTGGAGAGTATCTCGGATGTAGAATGGAGACTCAAATGTGACATGATAATTGATGAAAGACCCATTTATATACTCAACAACAGCCTTTTCCTGTGGGTTATTTTCAGCATTGGCTCAGGAAATGTGCATGTGAAGCTTTGTGGTACTCTGGTTTGTACAGTGATATTTTAACTGCAGCAAGGTCTAATATAATTGCATATGTAAAACAGTAAGAATTCCTTTGGGTATAAAAGAAAGGTTGGGAAAAACAGTGATCAAAATAATAAATTCAGTTTTTATTTAAATGCCAGCAGTGATACTAATATGCCTCATTTATCCAATATTTATAATTTGCTCCACTTAAAGGAGTTTTAAGGAATAGACTTGCAAAACCATGCATCTGTGTTGTTTCAACACACTAGATAAAATGTAGGTTAAGGAATGAAGGTTTTATTTTAATTGCTGTAATCCAACAAGTTTCTTTTAAAAAAATACTAAATTTACACAAGTTGTCATTTTTCCTTAAAATATCTCTATGCTTATGAAAAACTTCCATTCAAGCAGAAGTGGATTAAAAAAAACTCTAAGATGCATGTAAATAAAGAAAAGACAGTTTTATCAAAACTGCCATCTTGCTAGCTACAACCTGAGCCTTATGGCTCAGTGATTTCAACTGCACAGTTTAGTGGATTTTTCTGTGTTGTGTCCGTTCCCCATCCACCTCCCCCAGTGGTGTTCCTGGAGGTTAGATGTTCTGTACTGATTTGGAAATGAGCTGAGAAGTTTAGAAAAGTGTCTAAATCCCATTCTGCTTTTCTGTGCAAAAGGTTAGAGGAAGAGAGCATGCAAGTCCAACCTTGCAAGCAGCTGTTACTCCTTGCAGTCTTTGTTGGTCTCAACCAAACTACTTAATCCTCTGTTTTCCTGCAGACTGCCTGGGAAGCTCTGTCAGCTCCTGTGCATGCAGGCACTCGTGTGTTTAAGAGTTAAGTCACTCCATGATTATTTTAGATCTAAGTCGCTACCTTTGGTGTACTCTGCTACTTGGCTCTCTCTTGTCATCTGCTAGGTATCTGACATACAAAATGGAATGCAATAGGTTGTGTGTTATTTCTAAATTAATTAAGCAACTAAGGTATTACAGCCCTAATTTCAGGGATAAAGCCACCCAAAAAAACCATAAAGTAATGAGTGAATACAGCAGAGCCAATACAATACAATGTAAGGCCTTGCATCAATTCTGATTTTGGTGCAGCAGAACTTATACATTGGAATGTCATGGTAATTCTGGCAAAATAAAATCACTTTTGTTTGAAATGGGTATTAACAGGAGGTTTTATTCTCACTTGATCTAAATTTTCCCTTTCCTATTTGATGCATTTAGTTTGAGATTATCACATTTTCATTGTACCTTTCTAGAGGTCTATTTAGTGTGTGCTGGAGTTTTGGTTTATTTTGCTTTAGTTTTGTGTGTGTGTGTGTGACTGGAAAAGAAAGTGTCATTTTTCTTCGATTATGCTGTCCTTTCCCAATAAATGTTTTCCTCCTAGGGTCTGTTTTGTAAATTGAGAGAAACAGAACAGCAGGCTCAGGTTTTGAGTACTGTATTTTGGTGGTCATGTTTTATATTGCTTATCACTTCTATGCCAGGATTTTTTTTCAAAGGTCTTGGCCATGAGCATTGCAGCTTTCTATATGAAATGAGAATTAATGATAAGGGAATGCAAAAATCTGTAAACTCTGGAAAGACTTCCCTCTTCACCTACCCTGGGACACAGGCAATCCCCCACAGCTTTGTGTGGTGATGGGAAGAACTGATGCAGCAACTCTTTCCCTCTATAAGTCTTCTGGCAAGGGTTTAAGTCCCTGGTTTTGCCACAGTGTTTCACTTTCCAGTACCAATGCTTGAGACTGTCCTCTTGTATCCTCTTGGATTATATTGTGCTACATTGGCATCATCTCTTCTTGTCATTTTTGCTGGGCTGCCTCAGCACAGGCAGGACAATGCGACTGTCTTTGCTGCTCGTCATGATCACTGGCCCACTGTGGGCACCAGTTTTCTTGAAGAGTTTTAAAACCGAGACCTCTTCTGGTTTTATTTTGTTTGTTTGGCTGTTTTTTTGATGTGACTTTTCTATGGTGAGTATGGAAACATCTGAAGCATGCCTGTGTGTTTATGTTCAACTTTCCAAGGAACTGAGGAATTGTCAACAAATGGTCTTAGTGAAGATTGATCCTGTGAGCATTGGGAGGCTGCCTGTGGCGAGACTGCTCCTCGGGTGCCTCTGGCTGCAGGAGCTCCTCTTTTCAATTCGCAGCTAAATATGGAGATAATCTGAGAACTGTTTGCACCTTTTTTAAACTGTGCTTTTAAAAATTGGGCAACGAAGTATGCACATAATCGTAGTGTGCCTGAAGCAGGGTGACTGACGGAATGGATTGCTTAAAAAAAAGTACAGAATTGATTAACTGAAAAATATGACACATGCCTTGCTTATTTTTTGCTTAGAATACAAGTCATATTTATTTTTTTTCTTCATGTTGAGGAAAGAAATAAGTGCTGTCTTGTTCTAAGGATAACAAATGCTAAGCTAAACGCTGCTGGCTGCAAATGCTGGGATAACTTGGTTCCAGCAAGTCAGGTGTTGCTGTATACAACATGCTCAGCCAAGTATAGAAGGAGCTGCCAGTGGCATGATCTAACAGGCTAAATGTGGTGGCAGCTTTCAGCAGCGTTAGTGATATTCTTCTTGCCCAGAAATCCCAGGTGTGAGCATGAAGTGCCAGAGGTGAAAACTGGGACAAAGAGGGTAGTTCTTGGTGTTTCTCTTGGTAGGAGCAAACTCTGATCATTCCCCCCGGCCTCTCTCTAAAGCCAGCCCTTTGCCCATGAGGAAGCAGACAGCTTTTGAAGTGCAAGTGGCTCTGAACCAAAATCCATTTCAAATAGGTTGTCTCAAGTTTCTCTTTGGACAGTGTATCACTGTCATCAAGGGACCTGGCTTCCTATAAAATAGATGCTTATACATGCATAGATTACACGTGGTATTGTTTAAAATAATTCTGTTTCACTTCTTGAAGTCTTTAAACTGCAGTGAGAAAATATAACCTGACATGCACATTCTTATTTTTCAGCTGGATGCAGGTTGTTTCTGTTTTCTAGCTGTGATTCTTGAGAGTGTGTTTCTTTGTTTAATTGTATTCTTGAAGGTTCCCTCATCAACACGGAGAGAATATAGCACAACAGGTATCAGTGATATAAATAATAATGGATTCATTAGTGTATTTGCCTCTTGTTTTGTGGAACTTGTTAAAATCATTGAGCTATGACCATAGAAGAATGAATGGCATAACATTAATGCTATTGTGTAAAATTCTCTTTGAGAGGGCACGTTGCAATCTCACGCTCTCACTGTGCAAAAAGTACCATTTTTGGCAGAGAGGTTGGAGCCCAAGCACCTTGGCTGCAATGAGGCAGCCAGTCCCCAATGCTGGCAGCCAAGCCAGTACTGCAAGAGCTGCAGCGATATCCACCAGCCTTTCTCATACTGTCTATTACATCTAGAGAGGAGAGACGTGATCTCAGCTTTAGTTCTTTCTGTGCGTCTGTCATAAAACCAGAGAGGTGACTGATGCCGTAGGAATAACTCAGATAAGTAAGCCACCTGGTCCAGGCTGCATTTCATCCTCATTTACTGCTTAATGGTCTGGTATGCCTGAAGAAGAATGAAAAGCAGGGGGACAAGAAGAGGACAATGAGGGAGGAATTTTTTTGGCTATAATGGTAGACAGTCACTTTTCTTCAGAGAATCTGAAGTTTAAACGATTAGGTGAATGTGATAGGTTAGGGTCCAGGTGCATCTGGAGTGATATGAAGGTGATCTTTATGCTTTTCAGGCTGATCTGCAAAACAGTCATGTGCTGATGTTGGCTTCATCAGGATGGTTGTGGAGCTGCGATACTGCAGCAAAATGTAATTCATCCCAAAAGCACATTAACTGATGCCTTTATTAATCTTGCTGTTCACTAATATTGTGGGTTGTGGTGTTTTTTTTTTTTAAATTTCCATATGATATCCCTGGTGGTCTTGGTTAGCGTTCATTAGTCATCTTTGTGCTTTACGAACTATGCATGCTTTCTAGAACTCATTGCCTTTTTTTTCGAAAAACCTGTAGTAAATGAGTATTAAATATATTGAACTGTCTCAAAAAAGTATGAATTTAAAGGAAATTCACTAAACAAAATCAAGCAGTTATTAACCGAACAATAATGTCACTTTTGTTTTTGGCATTCCAAGAGCATCATCTGTTCTCTTGAGTGCCTAAATTGGATAATTGCTTCCTAAATTGTTTTGGGATATTAACTTGATTTCAGTATTTACAGCCCTTCTTTCTACCACAAAAGAGAGATGCTGAGTTTAGATAGGACTTAACAGAAAAGACAGAACATATTTTCTTTTTTCTTTTCTTTTAAATCTTATCCTTGGGGTTTCCCAGTAGCATACAACTAGGATCCATTGAGGGAATCAGTCAGTGAGACATGCTGCCTTACTTACAACTATTACAAGTATGAGGTGCTATGAAAAAGAAAATGTAACAGCCTTATCAGCTATTGTATCTACAGAGATCCAGTGTGCTTTTAGGTCTTAAAAAAAAATCAAAAAAAAATCAAAAGAGCAGTTGAACATGCCTTAGTTACTGAAATTGATTGCAGGGACTGGTGATACTAAAAACTGAAACTGGAGGAACGGCAAGAGTAATTGTTGCCTGTCTGGAGGAAAGGGAGGTGCAAGCAGCTGTCAAAGGGTTGTGAAATGTTGCAACAATACAAAAAGGATTTGAGATGGAAATATTATAGTAGGGTATTTTCTTTGACGATCTGATGATTTGGTGTGTATTTTTCAGTTGAGTAGGAACTCCAGTTTCTGTAGTTTTGCCTGTATGTTGAAGACTTTCTTTGAAAATAATAACACCCATAAAAACCACAGTGGAACACTGGAGCAAGAGACAGAAGGAGGAGAAATATGTTGGGACATTCCTACAAAAAGCAGAGTAGAATGGACACTCCTTATAAAATAACAAAAGGATGAGAAAAGAATTCAGCAGAGTGTTGTGTGCAAGGTTCTGTTCATTCAGCATTCCCGCATATTTCTGGCTATTTACTGGAAGTAGAAAAAAAATCTAAAAATAATGAATTTCCCAACGATATGTGTGTAAAACATCAGTGTGGATGAATCTATTTTAACAAATGCTTTGGAGCTGTGGAAACTTGCTTTTTAGTAGTTATGGTGATGCTAAAACTTGAAGTCATTCCAATATACTATGAAATGCTTAATGTTGGTGCATTCCATGGCAGACAATCTCTCTGAATCATCTCAGTCAAGCTTAAAATACTATTTGCCTTCTAAATGAATTGGAAACTGAGACTGAAACATTAATTGTGACTTCAGGCTACAGTGTCTTATGCGGTGTCTAAATCAACAGTGTATGAAAGTGAAGCCACAGGTGTATTTGAAGCTTCTATAATAACACAAATAAGTTAGTCTGACTTAGTCTTGGTCATCTTTTGAAGCAAATAAGGTCTTTATGCTGATTAGGATTCAATTTTCTGTCTGTAATAGCTTGATGGCAGTTTTAAAGTTTTTATATTTTTATCTTGTTCTGTCTTACTAGGACTGGCATGTTTTGTTTCATTAATATTTTACTATCGCATGATGAAAATACAGCACGGTGTATATGTTTCATTCCATAAACTGCTTATTCCAAGGCAAACTAACAATCCCTTCATTTTATGTGTCAAATAAAAAAGCCCCACATCTATATTTAGATAGCTTGCTCACAAGATATGGCAAGATATTCTTACTCAGTGGGCAGCATGGTGAGTTGGCAATGATGGTGTTTCACATGACTGATAATGCAGAAGTTTCTCTTGTTAGTGCTGTGGGTAGGACAAAGAATCGTGATGAAGAGGGAACAAGACAGAGATAGTTCCCACTATCTGCAAAATACCTATCAGAAGCACTGCTAAAAATAACAGTGCATGCATGCTGTGGGCTTTGGGAAAGGGGGAGTTGATATGTGGTAGAAAAGATTCTGTTTATTTAAATATTTACTACTATTTCCAGACTCATTTAAAGACAACCAGGGACTTCACTTCATCCAGAGGTAACTTTAAGAGAACTATGTATACACTTAGATTATAGATGATTTAAGAGGTAAAAGTGCAGAAAGAGTAATCAGTAAATACAAAACTGCTTTCGGTTTCGCCAGAAAAGCCATAGTAGTTATGATGGAAGGTTAAGGCATAAGGTACAAGGGGAGTCACATGTTTTACAGCACATGGCTGATAAAGGCAAATCAACACAGTGTCTTTGTCACCATCCTCTCTGACGAAGAGGACAACAATTGCAGATTCTACCGGGATTGTATCTACCCGTGGCTAAGGTATTGCAACCTACCCCTGAACTGGTGGCTTGTTTGATTCAGGGAAAGGACTGCATGTGAACTAACTTTTTATCACTAATTGTCTAATCATCCACTATGTTTTCCCTTAAAAAAACCCAAACCAACCAAACACAAAAACCAACAACCAAAAAAAAAATCAAACCACCACCAACAAAGAAACCCAGAGACTAAAAAACAAGCAAAACTAAAAAAACCCCACCCAAACAAACAAAACAACAACAAAAAAAACAAACCCACAATAAAACTCCTCAACAAAATCAGGTGGGAGAAACTGAGGGCTGTGCTAGGATGTGAGCTGAGCAAATATAGAGCAAGGGCATATATTGACTAGGGGGTGTATACTGTAGGTAAGATTTGGTAGATGGTTCTCATAATTTCTTTTACATGAAAAGTAGGTACATATGAACTGCAAAAGCAAGAAAAGCAGCTTATTATTTAAATGTTGGTGTGATTCACAGGAAGAAAAAACATGTACAGTGAGTGGCCTTCATTTGTGGCCATCTACTAAACTTTCTAAATCATCGGTAGTTAATTATTAAGAGGTTTTTAGTAGTTTTATTTATTGAAACTTTCTATTAGATAAGACAATCTTTCCTTTAGAAAATTCTTCCCCCAACACAGGCCAGCCAGTTAGATCTGCATCCTTCAGTGGTTGATGCGTTTAAGCTTGTTCAAGCAGAATACAACCTCACCTAGAAATATGCTGGTTTCTGACTTGCAAAAGGTCAAGTTTTAGAAAACTTTTAACTGTGTTGGCACAGTTACCCTGAAAAGTTTAAATGGAAAATGATAGCAAAATCTGGGAGTTGGCATCCTGTGGAATGTGATTAGGCCAAAGAGCTGTGACTTCACAAGTGCAAAAATAATGTTTCCTTGATTGGAAGAAATCTTAGTTAAAGAAAATTAAAGCAGCAATTAAAACAAATACTAAGGATAGGAAAAAGGGATAAAAGTAGCCATTAAGAAAAAAACCCAGTTATTAACAAAAATTAAATTCAATTAATAAGGGACTAAAAGATGATTTACAGTGTGTTTAGAGGTAAAGCACTTAATATATTTAGCAACAGGAAAAAGTATATCCCAGATCAGGTGTAGATTCAGTGACATGGGTGGATGGTAAAACTGAGTAATATAGCAAAGGAAGGAACAGCAGTAGTTTTTCTGCTGCAGGTTTGGCTAAAGCAGGGCTATATATCTACCACATGTAATGCTACAGATGTAATAAATATGTTTATCATCTATAAAATAAAAGGGTTCGAGATGGCATCTGCTAAACATTCTCAGGCCAACAGGTCATTTGACTGTGATTTAGATAGACTAAAGGAATTTTCTGAAATGCTCAAGATAAGTAACTGCAGAAGTCTTGGTGTCCTTCTAGTGCGGTTCCGGGGAAAGCTCCAGCGAAAAACTGCTTTTTTTCCTTCCTGAAGCTCGCGGAGGCTTTTTGGGAACTGTCCCTGGTATACTCCATGTGCTGTTGTCATCAGCAGCCATCTCTCTGGTGGCTGCTCTCTTCCTATGTGAAGTTGATAATTTCCAAAGTGAAAAAAATGAGTGTTGCTGTGCACCCTGGGTGCTGCAGTCTTGGCTTAGAGTCTTGTTTGAACTTGGTGATGAGCTTGCAATCTCCTTCCTCTCCCCACCCCATTCGCTTCTGGGAGACAGTAACTGCTTGGGTGTTTCCTGAGTCCTTCCTGTGTTGTCTTAATTGAACCAAGCTATTTTAGTCTTTTCTATGTCTTTATGGCTGACCAAGGTCTGTCTGCAGGCCAGCTTATCTTGTCTTCATCTCTAAATAAATTTCTATTTGTGATCAGCATTAGTGTGTTGTTTTGTTTGGTGTTTGTTGTTGTTGGTTTTGTTTGGGTGTTTTTTTTGTCGATCAGCATTAGTGTGTTGTTTTGTTTGGTGTTTGTTGTTGTTGGTTTTGTTTGGGTGTTTTTTTTTGTCTTTTAACTCTACCCTAGCATCGAATGGTCAACACCTTGTTGTGGCTGCTGGAACATCCTATGCAGCTGATATTCCTTACTTCTGCTGCTTGAGTTACTGGCAGCCATCTCCCAAGGGATCCACACTGACATGTTTTCTTTCTCCTAACTATCGAAGTTGGAGGTGGCAAGTCTGCAGAGTTTCCCTACATTCCTCCCTGCTTTCTTGTGATTCAAAGTTAGGAAAAGAAAATATTAGTCATACCCATTCTTTGCACTGGGAGACGGAGGGCAGCTATGTAGAGAAGTGTGTAGCCCCAGCAGATGCTGACTGCACAGAATTAGGTGTTGACCAGGACAGTGAGATCTCTGGTGGCTGCAGCATCTTGGGGACAAGGGTTTCTGGATTTGTTTTTTGTGTTGTAGGATAGCTTATTCCTTTTGACTCGTATCACAATAAGCCTGTGGCATCCCAGCATCTTTTTGAGGCCTTGAAAACAGATTATGTGAATTTAGACACAGCTTTAGTGTAAATGGCAACTGACAGATATTTTTAAGCATTAAAAGTTGAAACCCAGGGATTTGCTGGGCTATACAACTTTACCAAAACTTAAGGCTCTGCTTCCTCTAGTTTCTGTTTTCCTTTTTATCTTTCCCTACCTCCTTTTTTATTTTATTCTAGAATTGCGTTTCTTAAATCTCTGCTGAAGCTGTCAAGGCTAGTTAGAGGAAGAAGGTTGTGTGCCTGTCTCATGCAATTTCTGTATTGCAAATACAGCTGAGGCTAATGAAGAGAGGCCTCTATAATCATTATACAGCAGCAGAACACGGTAACATTTTATAGATTTGACAGCTACCTGCAAGGTGTCTATCTCTGGGATATGCAAGTTCTTAATCACAATCTTGTCTTCCAGAAGAATTATTGGACAGTGGTTATATTGCCATCCGTGATGCAGCTGTTTAGTGTACGCATTGGGAAAGAGCCCTTTATAATATACACGCATCTGAAATTTCAGACACAAAGCTCCAGTTCTGCGTACAGTATCTGAATAGCTCCTGATGCTATGAGAGGAGAGCAAAATGGCTATGAACTTTCATTATCCTTCTGGCCCACAGTACAAACGCTGCATTATATGCGCATTTAGTCTTACAAACAAACTTTGCTGTCAGGCAAACACTGATGGACAAGAATAACGTAAATATTCCAAAGGTTCCGTGGCTTTTGCTTGCTGTCAGTGAACATTGTATCAATACCAGCACAGATTTAAAATATTGCAGATTTATGACTCTACTGTGGAAAAGCCTACCCCTGTCATAGTCCTTTTCAGACTGCTCACTACTGGTTTCAATGTTTCTGATACCGAGTAGACCATTCATTGTGGGGTAAACCAGAAAGCTCTTTACATAAATTAAGTATGGCATGTTTATCAACTATACATATTTTAATTTTAGGTCCTTAGAAGAACATCATGATCACCCTAATGTGGTAATGGGAGATCTTCAGTCAGATGAAGAAGATATAATGAATAGTTCTGATGAAGATGATGACACAAATTCTGATTCTAGCAAAGGGGAGACTGATCCTCAGGAAGATAAACAGGTACCGTTTTATTTTTTGTCTTCTGAAGCTATTCCTACTGCACTATTTTATAAGCTGTAACCTGTTGGGATATTTTCAAATAAAAGGCATTGAGTCAACATGACTTTATGTATTTCTTTTCATCATTCTTATTGTTTACTGATTTTTTTTTTTTCACCCCCCTATATTTTTAACTTAATATATGTAGATTAGCCTGATACTAAGAGGCCAAATTTAAAAATATCCTAGTATAAAGTGTGTATTGCCTGGCATATTCTTAATCTTTCACTGAAGCATAGAGCTTTCGACTTGCCTATCATGTCCCTCTAGTAGAGCTATATGCACAGATGTACATTTAGAGATCTTCAGTTTTGAGGCTTATAAATACCTTATAATGAGGCTGTTTACATCTCATCCCAGCGCGCACAGTGTGCACCAAACATTTAAAATCGGCCTTTAATTTGTCAGCCTTGGTGAAGCCCAAGGAAAGGGGCCAGGTGAAGGTTGCAAAGTCTACAAAGGTCCTTGTGAAAAATCCCTTGGAAAATGTAGCTTTGCCTGGATGGCCCTATTTCGGGGGTCTTGGCTGTGCAGCAGAAGCTGTCCCCCAGGAACAGTTTCCGTGCAGACAGCTTTCTTCCCTTTGCAGGTTCTGCATGCTAACCTGCCATATTGCTGCTTGGCACAGATAAGTGAACCAGCTTTGAAGTCTTTTTAATAGCATGAAACACAAAGGGTTCAACCTGCCTTTCAGCATTTAAGTCCCTTAATTCACTCCTTTGATGAGGAGATGCTGTCAGTGTGCTGGAGAGAACTGTCGTCGTAGGGTTGCAGAGCCAGCTCGATGGTCCTTGGAGGAGTATAAGCCACGCGCTGGACTGTTGAGGTCTGACCTGCTAGCTTCTGTGAATGCCAGCTTGGAATGTTTTCTCCTATTTTAATCTTACTTCTCCTTCAAATGAGGAGCAGGAAGGCAATGCTAACTGCTCAGAATAAAATGAAGATCTGGGGGTCCTGTCTCTCTCCCTGGGGATACCCACACTCTCACTCCACCAGTGCCTCTCCTCCGCTTCAGTCCTGGCAGCTGTTTACTTTGGTAGGAGTTGTATCTGCTTTCTTGCCTTAAAAATAAATAAAAAGTAACGTAAAAAAAAGGTAATGAGACTTTCAAGTGGTCAAAGAGGAGATTTGATTGTGATGTGTCAGACCTGAATGTCATTTAACCAAATCTTCTGAGAGAAATAAATTGGGGGAGGGAAAGTTGAAGGAAAAGCTTGTTCCTGTGAAACTGAGCAAGATTGTACCTCTATAGAAGCTAACTTAGCTCTCATGCCTCTAGAAATGCACTCAACCTTTCACAAAAGAGTTTTACAGGAAAGTGTCCCCATTATCAGGCTTCTTGGGCACGTTTTGGGTGGTAATTCAGCGCTTTCTGCAAAGCAGCTGCTCGTTGGCTTGCTGAGTGGCCTGGAGCACGTGTGGCTGCCAGCTGGGGATTAACAACCAACTTCCTAACAGGGAAAGCAGCTGCAGAAGAGAATGAAGCAGCCTCTGCATCAGTCATCAGCTGGGCTTGTTTTTATTTTTCCTTACCACAAGCATCTGGCTGTTTCGATGCTTTTGATCCATTAGAGGAGTTACAAGGTTTCTTCTCAGTGCTGTGCCTGAGAGCCCAATTTGTATCCCTTCAGTTCTTCCATTAGAGACATTCTTAGGTCCAGAGTATCTTTGACTAAGTAAATGAAAAGTGGCCTTTTCAGTGCCAGCTGGTATGTGAAAAGTCTTTCACATGGGCTTAAAACCAGACTGTGATATTTCATTTTGTAGTTGTTTGGCTGTAGCATCTTGTTCTCAAAATACTAATTTTCATCTCATTTGCAGCTGTCACATCTATGGTGATGGCAGGTACCTTGCTCTGCATAATTGAGTTACTTGAGAATTCAGTCTTGTAGGGAGCATGTCAGCTGTGCTTTCTAAAAAGGCAGGGAGGCCTGAGGATGGGTGTTATAATCTAGCCTGAATCTGATTGACCCTTCCTGGGTAGATCTAAGTGAGTTTTGGCAAACCATTTAATTTTAGAAGTAAAATCTCATCTCTGTGTGAAGGTGTCCATGTAATATATAAAATAAAATATTTTGCATACATGTGATTCGATACTAAATTATGAAATTTAGAAAATAATTTTTATTTAGTAATTCAGCACTCTTGTCAATTAAAATGAAAAATGTATTTAGATTTTTGTGGTTTTTTTTTTTATATAACAATATCATTAAAACCAACCTATGAATGTCATGAGTTTAACAGTTTGATTTCCAGCACTTGAGACTTGTTCACAGGTTTGGAGAGCAACTAAAACTCCAGAGAAATCTTGTGACACTAGTACTTATAAACCAAAAATTCATTTATACATATATACATATATGTATATATTTTGCAACCGATGTCTGCACAGCTACCCAGGACTTCATCGCACTTGTGTTGTATATCCTGTGATGTTACAGTGCTTGTCATCCATACTCTTCTCTGCAGCCAATTGAAATGAAAGCCTGAATACCTAATAGATGTGGTGACAGCTGGCAGCAGAGAAGCATATGGCAAACCATGAGAGTTGTTATGGAGAAAGGTGTTGTTTTTTCTGAGGGAAATTGTACACGGGAGTTACAATGTGTAGAAAAAACATCTACATTGTGACACCTACCCCCTTTTACTTTGTTATACCTGTTCTTTCTGATGTTGAACAGTATCATTATTTTTTTGGAAGCCAAATGAGTGCACATAAGAAACATCATCTCTGCAGTGTTTCAGGTGGATGACAAGGCTCACACGTATATTTCTGCAATATAGTTGCTATGTATTCCAGCTGCTCTTTTAGTAGGTTGTCAGAAGTTGACTTTTCTCTTCAGTGTGATTTTTTTTTTTAATTTTTTTCTATTTTAGTTTTCCCCTTTCATTTTCTTAAAAGATTTTCTTTACTCAAAAAGATGTTCCTGAAATCCGTTTGAGGTTACTCAAAATATTCCTGTTGCTGTATTAATCAGAAAAAAAACCCTGAAAAGATACAGAAATATTATCTGTTGTTTCTACTTTTGCTAAACAATAATTGTCACTTGCTAGGGCTTCAGTGCTTCCTTTAATAATTAAATAGAAGGGCTGTTAGTGTTACGAAAACTACTCTTAGCTAATACTGTTTTCGGCTACAAGATAAATTCTTCCTGAAAAACAGAAAGATTTCAAAACCAAGAGATTTCAAAGCAGTGTTAACCATTTTTATTGGAAAGAACTATTGAATAATTACATTGGATTTGAGGAACTGCCAGCTGGAAATGATCTTTAAGACAGTTTTAGAAAGTGCATAGTATAACATATAATTTTATTTGCAGAGTAAGGCAGCTGGAAAGAAAACAAAGGTTTACCATATTGCCAAGGAGATCATGAGTTCCGAGAAAGTGTAAGTGTCAATGCTAAACCTAACAGCCACTCAATTTAATGCAGTTGGGCAATTAAAATGTAATTATTTGCTTTTTCTTGCTTCTCTGATTTCCAGGTTTGTGGATGTGCTAAAGCTCTTACACATTGTAAGTATCCCAAAAAAGGAAGTTTCTTCTTCTATTTGTTTAATCTGTTAAAGTTCAATGTTTAGGCTTTATTGTGGTCATTGTGGTGTTTTTTGTTTTTTTTTTTTCCCCCTGCTGTGTCTGCACATTCAAAATATAAACATTAATCTAATTAAGCAGAAATTTAAACTTTCAGATTTTATATTAGAGGATTAATATTTTGGTGGTGGTTTCTGCATCTTCTTAATTAATGTATGCAGTCTTCCAGCTGAGTGGGGGTATTGCTTGAATATTGAAAAGACAATATATATCCATTTATGTTAATCAGCATCATATTTATAAACCAGCTTGTACTATAGAATAACTTTTAAAGTAGAGGGAAGAGGCAGGAACAATTTACCTTTACCTAAAGAATGTGCATTTTTATGTACTGTTTCTAATCTAACTAATTAGTTCTAATGGTGCATCCATCACCACAGCAGCATATTATTGCAGGGCTATAATTCTATGACAGACACTTGTTTTCCGATAACAGCCGTGATTGTAGTATGTGCAATGTGTTGTCTACAGCAAGGGTTAAGTAATCCATGCTTATGCAGACCAGTCATCTGTTAAGCATGCTGTGTGGAAGTTGATAATAGTAAATTAATGAAGAATTTAGCGCTCTCTAGCTCCAGTTTTTGTGTTTTCTGTCGACTTCTAAGTGGTATGTGTTTGTACCATTTTGTTACACTATTAAGTGCGAGCACAGTGATTTTTTTTTTCTTTGGGCAACAGAAGCAGTTATATTACAAACAGATTCATTACTCTAGCTTGGTTTCTTGAGAAGCATGTTCTGTAGAAGTAGGAACAAAGGCTCTTATAGATGAATGTATACAATTCTGTAACATGGAGGTTGTTCAGGAAACAAAACACCACACTGCTTGCTCTTTTGCCTTTTATTTTGTTAATTGACTTTCTTATTCTGATCAAGCTTGGTTTTAAAAAGCTGGGTCAGGCAGTTGTGGACAATATATAATGTGTATTCAATATGATTCGTAGTACAGAGATGAAACTTAAATACTGGTTAAAGGAAGAGAGTTGTCCTAAGGAGTATAAACAAGTTTTAAGCTATATGATTTTTAAATATCATATTTTTCAGGTATATAACATATCTTAAAAGCATCTTCACTTTTCAGTGTACTAGTTCCTCGGGTAACATGTGTAGTGCTGGTAGAAATGGTGGTAGGTGAGGAGGATGCAGACAAGAAAAGGAAGAATATGAGACAGGGAAAATGGTAGAGATTTTAGGAAGTTTCTGGGATAAGCTTGAGGTTGTCCACCCACTGTAAATGTGCAGTTCTGTAGAATGCATTTTGCTTTGTTTTAATGTTTTAACTCCCAACTCTCCATGGCAGTAGCCAAAGGAAAAGTGTTAAGAAATGTTTTTGTCAGATAGCAATAACAACACGTATTTGGCCTGGTCTAACGTGGAGGATACTAGGCTGGGAGTCGAGGATATACTTTGTTCTCAACTTGTCCATTGGCCTGCAGCAGGAACTTTGGTGAGTGTCCTTGTCAGAATGGGCACCACTTTTGAGGCTCTGTGTGTGTGTGTGCATGCATTCTTCATTAAATAAAAATTGTCATACCTGAGAAAGGTTGCAGAAACACTTTATTTATTTCCACAGAGTAGTATGCCTGAGGATTTGTGTACATTCATCACAGATGTTATAAAAAATATGTTATTAAACAAACAGATTTAATGGATAGTATTTAAACATTGATAAAACTATCCTTCTGATTTCATGTGCACTGAGCCACTTTGGCTTACTAGCTTCAGTGTCAGGATTACTAACTACCAGCCAAGCAACCTCTGACAGATTTCTGGAATTAAATCTTAGATTCTTCCTAGGCTGGCCTGTTTTACCCATAGTAAAAATTTGGCTGGTCAGAAGAGGCTCTGTTACAGTTTCTGAACCACCTGTTAGTGGTTTTCAAAGAGTAAGTACTTGAAATTTAGTGACTAATTCCACTGACGATTATCTGAAATTAATAGTATTCTCCTCAGTCTGTCTTACCAATGCCAGTTAGGCAGTCTAGCCAGGGAACAAGCCTGTTGATGTAAGAAAAAGATTTTTGAAGTTGATACTGCTTAGAGCATTTGAAGTGGAGTCTAAAGCAGTTGAGAAGGTGGGAATGTGATTGCAAACTGGTTACAAGTACCACTGAATTTTTTTTAGTGTTTTTTTCTTCTTTAATATTGACAAAGTCAAGTTAGGTGGAGCAACTCTTCCAAGATAACAAGGTGCCTGCCTATTTGGACACTGTTGCACTTTATAAGTATACCTGACTGCTTCTGTCAAAGGCAGACTACAAATGTTCTCTAGAAAATTATAAATACTTGGAGACAAATCTATAATATGAAATAAGTTGATCATAGCAGAGTTAATGGACATAGAATTATAGAAATATCTGGGTTGGAAGGGACCTCTAGAGGTCATCTAGTCCAACCCCCCTGCTGAGAGCAGGGACATCCTCAACTAGAGC
>JANHFX010004257.1:0-10418 GCA_027560015.1 Chloroceryle amazona
GCCACGGCTTACGGAAGGGTCGCGGGAGCACGGCCAGCACTGCCCCCGGGCGGGCTACATGTGGCAGTGCAGCGCCCCGGCGGAAGGCAGGGCGGGGACGGCCGGAAGCGCCGGAGGTGGGGGCTCGGGCTCGGGCTCGGGCCCTGACTAGTAGCGCCGTCGAAGCGAGGCTGAGCCCTCTGCTCTTGCTGGGTTCCGCCAGGGAAGCCCGGCCTTGGCGCGCTCTCTGACAGCTCCGAGCTTTTACCCCTGCGACGCCGACGTCCGGGCTCTTGTTCCCAAGCACCGCTCCGAGTCGCAGTGTTTCGAGCACTCCCTGGCAAGCAGCGTCCTCGTATGCGAAGGGAGGGAGCGGATTCTCTGGTATCATTGCCAAGTACAGGGCGTTGCTGAGCAGCTCGTCACTGTCTACGTGAAAAAAAGATTCGAAAAGCACAAATGTTCTGAAGCACATTAACAGCTTCAATTTCTTCATTTTAAAATGCCCAAATGTTCACTGTCTGTAGGAGCTGGACTTTGACAGGTGTTCCTACCCAGCCGGATGGTCATGTTCAACCACACTGTTGAGTCCGAGTGACAGCCTGTGGCTCTGGCTGCTTTCCTCGGTCTCATTTTGGTCTTCAGGCACAAGTGCCATCACCAGGCATCAGCTTCTCACCGCTGTCAAGGTTCCTCCCTCCTACTGTTCAATACTCAGTTCCTTTCCCCTTGATGCCCCTTCATTCCATGTCATTCCTTTTGTGTCTTGCGTATTCATCTGTGTCAGCTGAGTTTCCATTATCCTCCTCCTGGCTTTTCTATCCTGTCATTGCTGTTGGCTGTAACTCATGTGCCTCCTGGCTTGTCACCCTACCTTTTGCATTTTAAGGTTCTCTGTGCCAGTCATAGCTCTTTGATGTTTTGTCTGCTAATACCACATCTGCCATCGCTGCCTGTCAAGCTGACAAAAATCATCTTATTGTTTCTCTTCCACTGCTCCAGGGCAACTTGCCATCATTGCCTCTATCTTGCATGTTCTTCAGAAGGACATTTTCTGTTGTCAGAGGTGAATGTGGACATTCCGGTCACAAACACAGCATTCTGTGACTTGAACTGTCATTGTATCCAGCCCACCCTAAACTGGCAGTTCCTGCCTGCACTCTCACATGACATGATACCATTTGCACTGCACGGCTGTGCACATTGGAACTGCCTCTGCCCCAGCCAACAAACAGTGCTGTGATAAGCACAAGGCTAGCAGACAAATCAGTAGATTAGCAGGGTTTATCCTTTTGTTAAGTACAAACCTGTTCTCAATACTCTTATTTGTACGTAAAGGAAGAAAAAGGGAAAGAATGAGAAACAGCTCCTGCATGGGAGTTTTGTTCTGCAGGAGTGTTTTTTTAGGCTACTTTTTTACTATGATGATGGCTGCAAACATATTTATAAAGCTGAAAGAAAAGCCATTGTCTGAAAATTTCTGTGTCATAATGTATACTAGGAAAAACTCTTACTAGTTTGCCTATCTGTGAAGTCAGAAGGATAATTAAAATTAAGCACACCATGCACACACATCCCTTGCTGCTCCTCCTTTGAGGTCCTGGGGGAAAGGATGGAAGTGTGATTCATTCCAGTGACCTACAAGATTCTTTTCCAAGCCTGCAGGGCCTTTTGCTAGAAAAAGGGCGGTTTGTGCTGAGGCTTACAGTCCCTTTGCTTATGTTTGTGACCAACATCGGACTTTGTACTGCTCTAAAAACTTCTTGCAGAAAACTTCTTGCAGACACTTCTCAGGTATGAAACTGGGCTCCCATGTGCCACCATTGCTCCTTACTTGTGTTAGCCGACTGAGCACAAAATGACTTAGCCTTTGACCCTTTTTAATTATATGATAAATTTGGTCTAATTCATCTCAGTTGTTCTAATTCTATGAAAAAATAAGTAATATTTATATTTTTAACCTGGAACAAAACAACACCATGCATCAGTGCAGACTGCAGATTGACTCCAATAGTGCAACTGTGAAGAAAAGGCCTTGGGATTCTAGTGGAAAAAACAGTTGGGGCTGTGTCAGCAATGCTCCTTTGCAATACTAATGCTAACCAGTCATGGGATTGCATTAGTCAGTAGCCAGCAGGTGGAAGGATGTAGTTACTCTCCTCTGACTGGCACTGGTGATGCTGCATCTGCAATGCTGTTTTCAGTTTCGGGAATCAAAAGATGACCTCTAGAGGTCCCTTCCAACCCAGATATTTCTATGTTTCAACCACTTCCCCACCCCCTGTTATATGGGAGATGTTGACATACTGGAGAGGATCCAACAAAAAACCCTCATATCGGTCCCCCAGAACATGTGCCATAGGAGGAGGTGCAAAGGGAATTAGGTTGTTTTAGCCTGGAAAAGAGAAGGCTAGCAAGGGATCTAATTGCAAACTAACCCTAACACTGCTGAAAAGGGGGTTGTGAATTAAGATGAATCCAAACTTTTTCAGCAGGAAGAAAGCTGCATTCTGCTGTTTGGAGACTGATCAATTCACTGAAAAGGCTGAAAAACACGGAACACAGAACTGGTACCAGCCACAGGAAGGACAGGCCCATACAGCTGTCTGGAAGGGTAGTGGTTGAGAAGGGAATGGGAATGAGGCCTCTGTCTCAGGCACCATCCAAGTGAGCCATCAAATCACCTCCTTCAGCCTGTGAGTCCTCAAAGTGATAATTTGAGGGATAAGGTGCCAAATTTTATTTTATTTTTTTCTCCAGAATATTTTTTACAGCATAGATTTGTAATCTGTGTCCTTGGAGTTACTCAAAAGCTGTGTGGACGTGGTCCTGGGAAACCTGCTCTATGTGGCCCTCCTTTGGCAGAGGGTTTGAACCAGATGACCTCCAGGCTTCCCTTCCAACCGCAGCCACTTTGTGATTCTGATTTTATCTGTTGATTTTAACATTCTGTCCAACTCCAGCCAGATTCACTCACTCTCACAGGAGCATGCTTTCTTTCATGTATTAGCACCTCTGACCCTTACTTATCACTTGACATCCTAGAGAAGTTTTAAAATCTGAGAATAAAATTTGTAATTAATATTCTAATTCAATTGAAATAATCTATTTATTATGTCAAGGTTTTCTGGGTGTGGTCTACATATCTAGAGTTGCCATAAAATTACATTACTAGGATATGTCAGCAATTGTTCTAAATTTTCTCGATCATCGCAATCTGCATCCTCAGAAACTATCACCTCTCTGGGGCAATAGAGAACATAAGAAACCTGTATCTTCTTTCCACAGCATTGGACAATATGCCACAAAGCAGAATGTTCCCCACTATCCAGAAAAGCTCACTTCACTTTCAGAAACATTTCTTTCTGCAGTCATTCTGGCCACAGGAGGCTTTTTGATAAATCTGGATATTTCCTTTCTTTCATCTAAGTACCCAAACTTTGCTAGATATATGATGTGAAGATTGTTGTGATTTTTTTGATAACAATATGGATCACTGTCCCAGTTAGTCCCTACGGCCAACTTTCAGAGTCTTTTTGGCAGCTCCAGGTCCAGGTGTAGCTTTCAGGGCACCTGGAACAGTGACCCTACTTTTTCTCACTCACCCACTGCAGTTGACAGAGATGAAGAGTAGCCTGGAAATATAAGGGAGTGACATTTTTGAGGTCTGAGAAGAATGTGGAAGGTGGAAGAGTCCTCACTGGAAAATGAAGTAAAGAAAAGTTTGGCCACAGTGAGCAGTGCTGTGATGGGTCTTTGTCAGAAGCAAGTGGTAGGCTTTCAGTGCCTGTTTGCAGACACAGTTTACTGTCAATCTGGTGTTTGTAAATTTGTGTCAGCAACATCAGATTAAAGAATAAAGCTATCAAGGGAAAACTAATGCTGAGTTTCCAAGAGTTTATGGGATTGAATCCTCATCCTCAATACTAGCCAGGATGAACATAATTCTTGCTTAATTCTTAGACACTTTCCTGTATGAGTCAGTGTTCATGAGAGAATAGCAGCTTTATACAGAGATGATTGCAGAACAGAGACACCATTGAGACGAAAAGACTGAGACATCTATGTCCTGAAGATACAGGCACACACATATACACAGATCAACTTTATCCACAGAGAGCAGTCAGTCCTGCTTAGTGTGTTCAGGCAGAATCTCTGCTCTTTCATGACATAAGAAATCCCTGATGGAATGTAAGTAATGAGCAAATCATGCTGAAGAGGGGAGTTTAGCGTCGAAATATCGATGTCCAAACTAGCACACCCAGAGGGAGTTTGGCTGGAGGACTGCCTAGCCGCATTGCTCTTCTTAGCTGGCCAGAAGCCCAGTTCTCCATGGGATCAGAAGAAAAGATCAGATCCTCCGGGACACAGCAACCTGTTGTAGATAATCCAGATCACGCCACTAAGCATTCTACTAAACCAGAGGGAAGGACATTTGAAGGAAGGTTTAGGTGTTTTCATCAGAGTCCTCTTGGGATGTTTTTATGCTTTTCCAATGCCTCTCCATCTGATCTTAGACAAGTACTTTAAGACTCATAATGTAGGTGATTCATGTAGGTTCATGCCCACTCTCCACATCCAGGTAACTTTCAGTTCGGGTTTGGACATCAGTGCAACTATAACAGTATGAAGGTCACTCCTGGCATGTTGTGCCTGTGACTGTGAGCCAGCATTTGACTCAGATGAAACAGGGAGGGGCCAGGTTCCAAATTACGGGGCCTGCATTGGAAACCCTTGTTACAGAATTTTATGGATGCCAAAAGTTTGCATGGGCTCAAAAAATAACTGCCCCAGATAATGGAAATGATCTATTAAATACAAGAAACCACATCTAACTAGGGAAGACCTGAGCTGTCATTTACTGGAAATCAAGAGGATTTTCTGCAGAAATATATCTCTGCACCTGTCCTTTTTCCTAGACTTCTGCTATGACATATTGATGGAAACAGGATAATAAACCAGAAATACCTGTGGTCTGATCCAGAACTTGTTGTCCTGTTTTATAGCTCTTAGAAGACCCAAATGTCCAGAGCTTGCTTGTTACTGATACTGAAACTGTATGATTTATACATAATGCCTTTCTTCTTTTCAATGACATTTCAATTTCATTTAGCATGAAATAGTTAAACATTCAATAAATAAAGTTGTTATTTATTATTAGAGTCAGGCCTATCCTCCCTTTGTGAGCATCCTGACCACCAGGAATTGCCCTGGATATGCCCTGCATATTTATTTTGCACCAAGAGGACTAGCAGTGAGATGGCCTGAGGGGAGCTCTCTCCTCATATTCTGCAGCCAGCTGACTGCAGCACACTGTTTTGACTTAGGCTTTTTTAGCTTCCAGGAAGATAGAAATGGATACTGAACTGCTGGAAAGAAGGCATGGCATCACCATATCAAACAAGGGCTTTGTGACTACTGACTGCTGTTGATACGTAACTCTAAGGCAGAGAGTCAGAGTTACAAGTCACATTTATATGACCAAATATGTGCCTGTCATGTAACAGGGTGGGACCTGCCCTGCCTCCCAATAGGAAATATGTTGACTGGAAGTAGGCTGGTGTTATTAGAACAGTTTGCTATTCTCCACCTGCTTCAAAGAAAGGAGGTGAATGGAAGAAGTCAGTTCTCCAGGTGAATTATCCCGGCAGGCAAATCCAGTTTAGTCTCAGGTGAATCACCACAACCTGTTCATGTAATATCACTGTCCATTTATAGACAGAAGACTACATTTGTTTATGTCTGACTCTAAAATAGTAGGTACAGCTCTGGGCGCTGTTACCACAAAGATAAATAAACTTGTCCTGGAACATAACTACCTTTTACAATGACCACAGACAAGCAAGGCACAGCACATCTGATCTTATTTTCAGAATTGACCTTGTACAAGGGGAGTTCCAAGGTCAGAAGAGCCACAAGAAACACTGCTAAAGGCAGAAATCAAAGGTAAAGCCATTCTGTATCATTCTCTATCACTTTTTAGTTATGTTTGAATCGTATATTTGATTATATGAACATGACTCATAACTCTGAGTCCTCTCCTTGGAACGTTTGAGGTCCTGGATGCCTAAATTTCCAAGTGTGATAATGAAGAACATCTAGCTTAAGAAATCCCTAAACTGCAGTTTGGTGGACAGTGGGAGTGTATTCAAGGGAAGCACTGCTATGTGTTGTCCTACTCTTTCACTCCACCTTCACATTCTCTTTTGAGTTGCTATCAGAAAGAAGACTGTAGACTAAATGAAATTTTGTTCTGAGCTCCTGTATCTCTTATGTCTTGTCTGTTCAAAGCATTAAGAATGATCCCTTCCATCAAAAGCTGTAGCTTTTAAGCATTTTAACAACTGGAATTATCTTTTGTGTACAGATTGAGAACAGTTCCTCTCCAACAACACAACTAAATTCTGCCTGTCCTCTAGACTTCAAAGATCATTCACAGATCCAGTGCTACATGTGGTTTCTTTTTAGTCTTTTCTTATTTTTTTTTTCCCCTCCCTATTTTTTTCTGTTTTTTGGCCTCAGGAGATCTCCTGGAGTTGCTGTGTCCTGCAAACAGGTATGGCAAATCAATTATTCATGTGAATCACCAGTCCATCATGACTAAAATGCTCTCTCAGGTATCTATTCCAACCCTTTCTCATTTAGAGCTCTGTACAGTCTTTTCAGTGAAGACACAGGAATAATGTCGCTCTTTTCCATGGTCTAGACAAATTGTCAGTTGTTGTTTTAAGCAAACAAAATAATGACCATGCTGCTTCTACAGCTGTCAGCTCTGAATTTTCTTCTGTTACTCCCAAGATGGTCTTAGGTCCCTTTTCAGAGAATCTGCCCATCTGTACAGGGCATGCGTTAGTGGTATCTTTTAAGCTCCAGGTACAATCTGTAGAATCATAGAATAAATTCTCTTTGACTGGATAATCATGAGACTCTCCGCAGTGTTACATGAAGTTTTTTTTTCTCATTTACAGATAGCATTTCAGTGACACTAAGGTTTGTTAAAAAGTTAGATGTCTAAGACTGAGTTCTTCACCCTAGGATCTTTGGTAGAAGACAGGGAGACAAAGGTCCTTTCAAGGTGAGATTCATCTCACCCTAACACAGAATATGTTCACGTGACACTAACTTTAGAATTGGTTTCTCATTGCTAAGTGGAATATCCTCCTAGAACAGATGTCAGTGTGACTATGACAGTTGTGATGACTCAGGAAATAAATTCAGAGAGATCTTATACCACTGGGATTATTTCTATCATTCACTCAGACCCGTTGAGTACTGGCCAGAGAACACCTTCATCCATCCAAGATGCTTTAGTGGAGCTGGAACAGATGATAAAAAACAAAGCTAAGATTGAATGCTGAACCAATTCTGGCTGAACCATTCCCATGCCTGGTACCCTTGAAGTTGAAAATCTTTCTGGGATGGCTTTTATATCTTTCATCTAGTGAGTCTGGCTCTGATAAAAAATATTTCTGTGCTCAGAAATAATTTTCCTCATATACAGTAAACATATCACCCTTTAACATCCTTCATGATACGGACAATGCATGATGCAGAAGTAATCATAGGTCTAAGACTTTGGTAAGAGCTGCTCTCTGTGCAAGAAGTAAAGCCATTTTTCAAGTTGAGAAGGACCAGACATATTTCAAGAGAAACCACCATGTAATTATCTGCACAAGAATAAATTAAATAAAAATATTTGAGTATTCTGCTAAAGAAAAATATGGGGGATTTGGTTCAATTTCAGTTCTTGCCATCTATAAATGACAATGCTAGAGACTGCTGATACATGTGCCTGAATGTGTGTCACAGTATCAGGTCTGACGCTTTTTGCCAAGCAAGGCATATCTGGTGTCATAACAATACCTGATGGATCATAGTTCAATAGTTATCAGCTTAAATGCTTATCACAGCAGGAGAATTTTAAGCAATTTACCAGAAATTCAGAGAATCAAAATGAGAACTGTGGAAAATAGTCTGAAAGTTGCTGAGAGAATCCTAAGGAAATCCTGAAAAGCTCAATTCAGATTGCTGCTTAGCCTGTCTAAATAAAGGACAGCTACATAAACAGTCACGTCCTGAAATGTTCAGAAGAAAGACTACAGTCAGGCTACCTGATTGCTCACTTACGTATTGCAAATTTGTAAAACTTCAAGAAAAGACAGAAAAATAAACTGTCACATAAACAAAATGCCTGTGTGGCCCTCGGCAAGGAGACACATACATGGTGGTACATTATGGACACAAAAGGAGGTAGTTGTTCTGAACTTCCTCCTCACTACTGACCATACAGACTGCGGAATGGGAGGCTCTTCCTCCATGATAAATATGGAAGAATAAAGAATCTGAATCTTTGAAATGGGATAGGCCAGACAGAAGTCAGTGGTCAGATAGGGTCTGTGAGAAGGGCTGAAATAGCAAAATACCACAAATTGTGCAAAACTCAGGAGTGACTCACCTGTGTCCTTTCCATTGGAACAGAAGTTGCTGCATGGGCCTTGCAAGAGCAGGACCTGCACCAGTACCTGCTCTCTGAAATGAGTTGCATGTGGATGTGTATACACACCAAGGGCCACACAGGTAGAATGTCTGACTTGCATGCACTGTAGTAGGTCATTTACACATGTAAGTCAAAGAAGTTACAAACAGGCAAAAAGCATCACAAAGAGTCACATGAACCATGAATGCCCATATGTATGGCATACCAGCAGGCACCCTCATATAGCAGAATTGGTCACATGATTGATTCATGCACATAATCATAATCCCAGTGGAGATAATGACTGGAATATGAAGATGGTTTTGTAATGCACACAGGATGAATCATGCATACTGACACAGATCTCCTGCTCTCTGGAGCAGCATGCATGAATACACCATGGCTTATATAGGTGTACACTATGTCTCAAACCTCCCTGAGTGAAGGATCTCACCAAATCACAGATACATGTGATGTATGCCTACTGCTGTTGAGACATACATTGGGCAGGGTTGAAAAACACATGCCAGGTTTTGTGAGTTGCACACATTGTGAGTTTTTACCATATCCACAGTGGACACACTTGTTGAAATGAATGGTGTGCATGCACATAGACAATTCAGCTGTACACATGTGCATGTGTATTCTGGAGTCAATTACGCACTGCTGTACTGCAGCAAGCCTCTCCTGTGGACCAACAAGGTTCTCAAACACATGCACACGGAATCCAATGCTCACACACTTGCAAGAACCTGTTTCACAAGTGCATTAGAAGTAGACATGTTTTCCTGCTCACCTACAGACACACAGTGCCTCGAGGCAATCGAGTGAGCATTAGAGGTGTCATAGAGATGTCTGCTGGGCACATCTATCTCCCATTGGTCAGTGGGAGGAAGGATTCACTCATCTCACTAATGTATGAATATAGCAGCAGGTTTGTGTCCTCCTCTCTCCTCTCCACTGACTACTAAATGATGGTGGGTGGCAGTCCTGGATACAGCTGTAGGGAGCTTGTCAGGCAGATCCAACTCCTCTTGCTGGTCTAAGTCTTGCACATACAGAAATGAGTCTCTCTCTCCTCCACATGTCACACATACTACTGATGAGTACCACAGGTGCAGATCACCGTGCAGCAGGTTGCACAGACACAGACGAGACCCTTGTACACACCTGTGGTGCAGTGAGTCACTGATTCTTACAGGCACACTGGTGTCTCATGTGCATGTATACACAAGCACATACTGAGCCAGCTCACGCACAGTCACACACATACAGCTGGGTCTCACATGGTTGTCTCATAAGCACACATACAGGTCTCACACAGACACCAGCGTTTCCACATGCACACCTGGCATCTCAGACACTCAGGGTCATAAAACATGCAGTGTTACAGACACGTGGTGCTTCACACACCATTTCTCGCAGATACACAGGTGTTGCAGACACATAGAGGTGACAGACAGAGTCTCACATACTTCAGACACACTTTGTGTCTCACCTGGTGCCTTTAACAGACACACACAGGTGTCTCGGTGTCACAGGCACAGTGACTTTCATACACACGGTGCCGCTCACAAACACACCCGTGGGTATCACTAATACACACACAAGGTCCTACAGTGTTTGTCCCCCACACGCGGCGTCTCTTTTTTCTCACACACACACACGCTGGGCTGCTGAGCACACAGGTGTCACACCGAATGTCTCTCGGACACGCAGTGTGTGTCACACCCCTCGCACGCACACGGTGACTCTCCCCTCCTCCCCTCTCACGACGGTATGTTTCTCCGCTCACAAACGTGCACGGTCTTTCTCTCACGCTGTCCCGCAGACACGGGACTGCGCACTCGGGTGGATTCTCCTCCCCACCTCTTCCCCTCCCCCCTTTCTTCCTCCCCTCTCCCAGTCCCGCCTCTCCCCCACCCCACCCCGAGCTGGCGGTGCCCATGGGCGCCCGGCGCTG
>JANHFX010004258.1:0-20788 GCA_027560015.1 Chloroceryle amazona
CCATCTCCTCCCTGAGCGGCGCTTGTCGGTGATGCTACTCCGTCTGCTTTCCCAGGGTGACTTAGTAGTGATTTCTCTGTTGTTTATTTGTTCTTTCGAAGTGACGGGAATAACCGTATCTGGTTTTGGGTCTGCCCTGTCGCTAAGGATCCTGTTTTGTGCTCTATCTGAGCCCGAGGGGAGTGGATGCCGGAGGAATCTGCTGCTTCCTTGCAAGTTTGGCACTGCTTTGAGCCCTTGGTGCCCTTAACGTTGTCAGCAGGGGAAACCAGGACTTGCTGGGGAGTTTTGCTGGGGCGAGTGGGGGCTGTGGGTGTAACACCAGAGAATCGCTGGGTGGGTTTTTGCTGTCAGACTCTGCAGGTTTTCTTCATTGCTCGAGTGCCACCTTCCCCGGCCCTTCCTCATCCACAGCCTCGGGTCTGGGAAACGATCTGTGTGCTTTCTGTTATATTCGTATTAACGAACATAATATGTAACTTGGCTAAGGGAAATACACTCAGTTTCAGGAGCCTCTGTGTAAATCCATACACAATTTTGATGGTTTCCATAAAGATTAAAAAAGAGCAGTACCCTTTCTAATCAGTTTGGGGCTAAAGATGCAGGAGGTGTAACAAGCTGTCAGAGCTGGTTTTAGACAAGCACCTCACTCGTTCTGACTGAGTGCACAAAAGGTGTTAAAGCCACAGAACAAAACCCAAGTGTTTTTGTGTAGATGATTCTGAGCATAGAACTACTCTCGTCTTGCTTTTTCAGATCAGCAAAACCTGCAACAGCAGCAAGGAATTGTTGAAGTTAAGAAGGGAGGAATGTAAACGAGAATCTGTTTCAGATGAACTGAAAGGTGTATTTCCAGTCTTTTCTGGCCACAGATAGCCCTGGGAATGTAAACTGATGCAAACAGGATCACCAGGATTAGAAGCTGTTCGCAAACCCCACCTAAAAAAGAACTGCTATTCACAGTTCTCTTGCAAGCAGTTGGAGATGGCTTTGGGGGATTGTGAAACATTGCCATATGTCCCCTTTGCCTTGTGGGAAGACCCAGAGTGAACTCTAAGGAGTAAAAGCATTCAGATCCCCCACACTTACGGTTTTATTGGAAAGTTTGAGAGGAGGCCTTCATCTCATCGCCTAGTGTGTCTTTAATGTTTGGTATTGACTGAGCAGGAGCTGGCATTATTTAGTCAGGGGAGAGACGGCTGTGTAGGGGAATGTGAAAAAGGTGCACACAGGAAGAAGAGAGGGGAGGTGAAGACACCTCGGCTATATCTGGGGAAGAGTGAAAGCGACTGTTTGGGAAGCTGTGCTGGTATGCTGTCTCCTTTCAGATACACGACATTTCAGTCCTGCCTCACAGGAGCAGAGTCCAGGGGCACCAGTGGAAGTAACATGCTTTTGGCATTAATCCACTCTGGGAAAGGAGCAGGGATGGCTATGGGTATGCTCACTTATGCACGTGGCCTCACACACACAGCTACCTTGTCCTTGTCAGGAGGGACCTCAGCAGAGACTGTTTATCTTGCAGAAGAGAGGAGGCTGTTTTAAGGCAAGCCCTGTGCAGAGTTCTGTCTGCAGCGGACATGATGTTCCTTTGCAGCTCAGCTGGATAAAAGCAATGAAGAAGTAAGGGTTACAGACATTGTACTGGCCTATCCAGCTACAGGCAGCCAGGTCATGGCATGTTTTCTTGAGGGAATATGAACTAAAAAGAAAAAAAAAGACATCCTTGGGGGTAATGATGGGGCAGAACAACTCAGAAGTCTTATGTCATGAGGACTGACTGAATGCCTATCAGATGTGACTTTTACTGCACAGAGTGGACCTGGTGTATTCATTCACTGGTTCCAAACCTTTAATTTGCTTGATCAACCTCCATAGCCTAGTTTCTACTATTAAATCTTTCTTATAAATTAAACAGCTATGGATTGGTAAGCTGAAAACAACCAGGCTCTGAGATTCAGGAAGAAATCCGTTTGTTTTTTTTTATGCAGGTGTGGTGACTGGTGGACAAAAATGGTAAGACCAGCCCTCACTCTGGCTCCTACAGAGTGTGTGCCAAAGGAAAATGCAGCGGAATGCTTTTGTGCCTCACATGAAAGACTATGCAGAGTTCTCCGCACACAACTTCAAGAGGTAATAGTGTTTCCTAATCCTCTGTAATAAGAAAATTCAGTGAATTTCAGTTCATTCAGGAGGGATCTGCCAGGGTATCGGAAGAAACCGAATGCCTTCTTTCGCTTAGTAAGCAAGAAACCTGCATCGCTAGGAAACGCCTCCTCTTTTATCCTGCCGTGGCTTTGTCCCTTTGATTATGCTGCCACAACAGTGAGCACGCATCGCTGGCAAAGCTCTGCGCCTTAGCCAAGCGGGTTTTACTGCTCCATAGGATGGCAGGATTGTAGCCACCAGAAAGAGGGAAATAAGGACACAGAGTGGTTAAATGACTCGTCCAAGGCCATGCAGGAAGCTGAGGGAACAGATCTCTGTTTTCAAACATCTTTGGCATTTAGCCCAATCTTCAGGTCATTAAATGCTGCTGCTTCTCTCTTTAGGAGAGATGATATCTAGAGGGAAACGACGGTGAGAATAAGGAGAGTATGAATTCTGTTAACATTATTTTTGTCACAGATAATTTGTTGGTATTGTATTTTTCAAAGTCCTGATTCTTTTCAGTCCATTCCAGGAGAAAATAATAATGAATAATAATGGATTAATTATGTTATTATGGAATAAAGTGCTTCCCTTATCCACTTAGCAAGGTGCTTGGGCATTGCACAGACAATTACAGATAAAGTGCAGCAGTAGTAATTAAAATAAGCATACATTGTAAAAACAAAACAAAATGCAAATGAGTCAAGCCCCAGGATTTAATAAAAAGGTCTAATACTAGATGATTTAATTTTATATTTACTTAATTCTATTTAATTCAGTCAGAGGAAAGTGAATTTGGCTATTTAATTCAGTCAGAGGGAAGTGAATCCATAAATAAGGGCATACTAATAAGAGTGTGTCATAGGGAAGGTAGTAACATCTTCAGGTGTATCATCTGCAGAAAAAAAACATTTCACTGCAGAGTGTTCTTGGAACATTTTCTCAGAGGTCCTAATCCCACTTTAATTTGCAACAGCTCGCTGAAACTTGATGCGACCAAATCACTCCAGTCTTTTTCATGGGTAGAGCCTTCCCACGTTTCTCCATTTTAAATTCTGGTCGAGGCATTTCCCTCATCCCTGTTACATGCAGTCTCTTCCCAGACAGGGGCTCCTCACAGCAAACCCAGGCAGTTTTCTCCCCATTTCTTGCACTTGACCCCATTCTCTTCTCCATGCCCAGGCCTTGCGAAGTAGCCGCTTTCTCCTGGGAATTCGGTATCCAAAATGCTACCAGTTTGTGATGCAAGGCATATAGCTCAGGTTCCCAGCTATGATTATTTCCTAAGTCATAAGCTTAAGACCTTATGGTGGGGGGGGTTTATTCTTTTAGAAGACATCTATTTCTATTGCCTTTCTTTTAGGAGAAGGAGAATTGTGTCCAAGCACACCAGAATATAGCAGAGCTTATTGGTGTTCAAGGTCAAGTCCTTAGTGCTCAAGGAAAGGCAGGTTTAATGTTGGCCAACCTGCCTAAATTAACGTAATGTTTTCTCCCCTTCTTCCCATCTCTCTTAAAACCTTGGCAGACTCTCAAGTGAAATCTCCACTGCCTGTGTTTCCCACCAGATCCATTCTCATCGAGTTTTAAGAAGTACGCACAAGGAAGCATAACAGAAATCACTGAAAAAAAGGCAGAATTAAAGATGGGAGGGATCGCGGTCTTGTGTTGCCACCTTCCATTCTAATTTCTGGGGGAATATGGGGCATTTTCAGCCCCACCTGGAAGCCAGCAGCTGCTCAAGTAAGAGATTCACAGAACTGCTTGCAAGCAGCCTACAGACAAAAAAAAAATCTGCAGGAATTAGATGAATAATTTCAAAATAGAGGATAGAATCAAGACAATGACAATGTACTCATGCATAATTCATGGCTTGGGGAAAAAAAAAATCTGCATCTTCTGAATGCTTCTTTCAACTCGGGCTTCTTTCACTTGAGGCCTCATCCAAAACTATTCAGATCAATGAGAGATATTTCACCATCTTGAGCCTAAGCCAAGTCACTATCTGCTTACACCTGTCAAGCAGATGGATAAAATGAAGCGAAGACCAAGCAAAGAGTGTTGCCCACAATTACAGAGGATGCCACTGAGGGTCTGTAATTAGAAGGCATTGGAGTCAATAGCAGTGCTTCCTCTGCTTCAGATGAGCACTGAGTAAAGGCAGGAGGAGTTCTCTGGCATCTTCTACCTCATTCCTGCACCTAAAGGCTGGTCAGCATGGTCTGCGGTCCTACTTGCATTCTGCAAACTGAAATCTGCAACCAGGTGAAGTCTCTCACTTATCTGGGGGCGGTTGAATTTTTAATTCCTACTGATATTACAAAATCAGAAGCAAAGGGAAAACACCTTGTTCCATAAATCAAACAAAGAGCTGAGGTGTGGTGAGGACAAACCCTTCAGACTCTGAAAATGTGGTGTTTTTTTTTTCTTCTTCAGTGGCACACAGCTGAGATGTACGTATTTTAAAACAGCTGCTCATCAGGAAAAAGATGAAAGTTCTGTATTGTAGCCTTAGCTGAGATATGTAGTTTTGACACACTTTTAAATCTTGACTATATTTGAACTGTGCTATTGCAGCATTGCATCATTTACTGCAAATTAAAAGGAATCAAGGTCCCTCCTTAGAATGCACTTTCCCTTTTCATATTGCTAAATGTTACATTATCTCCTGCCTTTTTAATGAAATTAAACTTTGACCACTTAATTGATTAATTCTAGAGAGAAAAAGCCACGCAGAGACATTTTCTTCAGAGTTACCCAGGTTTTTTGCTCAAACTGACAGTTGCTCAGTCTTTTGTAAATACTGCGGTAAAATGAAAGAATTGAATATGAGCTTGATTCTCCAAATCTTATCTGAGTAGTCCCACTGAATTACTGGGGATTTGCAGATGGGACAAGGGTTTGTGATTTGACCTTGCATAAGACAGAGAGGAAAAATAAAAAAGGTAAAAAACATCCCAATAAAGAATAAATGGAATTATGTTAATGCCATAGTCCAACTAGAAGCTGCTTCTGCAGTGGCAGAGATCAAGTACTGTCAAGGAAACAAAAAGCATGCATTGACAGTATACATTTTAGCTAAGGCTTCAATATAACATTTTTTCTGATGAGCAGCTGTTTAAAATATTTGTCATCTTAGCTGTGTTCCACTGAAGAAAAGAAAAAACAAAACAACCCATTGAAAGAATCTGAAGTATTTGTCCTTATGACATCTCAGCTTTTTATGTTTGATTTCTAGAACAAGATATTTTCCTATTGTATCTAATTTTGGGGTATCACTACAAATTAAGAATTCAACAGCCCCAAGAGAAGACAGACAGCATTGTTGCAGATTTCAATTCAAAGAAGGTAGGTCTGCAGGACCACACCACCTGGCTTTTGGTGCAGGACAAAGAATGAAGATGCGAGAGGACAACTCCTGCCTTTCCTCAACGCTCATGTGAAGCAGAGGAAGCAACACCATTGACTCCAGCACCTTCTGATCACAGCCCCTCTGCGACAGCCTGTTTCACCTTGAAAGCGTGCCTCGTTGGGCTGTGCTCCCATTACATAACGGGAGTAAGCAGATGCTGACTTCTCACAGAAATTAAGGCCAGGACAAATTGATAACGCATCTGGCCTGACGTGTTACATACCATATAATCTCATGCAGCTACTGAACCTGGAACGTGAGTGTAAGAAAAATATATCTCCAGAAATGCCTCTGGTACCACTGTGAAGATAGTAAATGGTAGAGCATTTGTCTCATTCCTTGGTATTTTGTCACTGTAGTTAATATCTGTCATTGTTGACAAGTTGGAATGTTTTTCTCATTTGTATTTATCCTTTTTACCTCCCAGCCATGAGGATTGGTGTGCAGGAAGGCTCTTGCTTACACTGGCTCCTGTGAAGCCCAGGTCACTGCTAAATCTCGTGTACCATGCTGCGGGTGCAGAAAGGAAGAGGTCATGCCTGTGGGGAGGAGCAGCCAGGACAGGTGACCCTGAACTGACTGGCGAGGGATTCCAGCCCATACACATCATATTCGGTATAAAGCTGAGGGAGCATGAGGGTCAAGCTCTCTTCCTCAATGGCCAGCAACTGAGGAGGACTCTGTCTGTTCTGCCTTTGATCCCAATCCATGTGTTCCAGAATCCAGTTCCCATCTGCTGCTGAGTCCAGTCTGGGACTTCCCCAGTGCCTGCTCCACAGCATCAGTGGTGACAATGACATGATTGCCATCAGGGGGGTTGGGTTTGATAATGGGTTCATATATATATTTGTATGTATTCCATTATCTTCAGTATTTATTAAAGCTGTTTTCATTTTGTTTTCCAGTCCATAAAGTCTTTCTCCCTTATTCCCTTTCTCTCCCCTCTGGGAAGGGAGAGAGGTTAATAGAGAGCGTCTGTCATTCCTTTAGAGGCCAGCCCAGCTCTAACTCTTGACAACATAAGGTTGAGCTCTAGGTGCAAGCCATTCTGTTTTGTGAATTTCTTCGCAACTGATTGGATTTTGGCAATGGTTGAAGCCAACCTCATGACAAGGCAGTCAGGTGAAACAATATTTAACTTGGCCAGAGAGAAATCCCCCACTTATCTGCTGGCTGCCTTATCTGCCCATCTCCCAAGTAAAAGCAGCCTAGCAGCCTGTTTCAGAAGTGTCTTCTCAACCAAGGGTACACTTGTTATTAAAAGGGGGGGGAAGCTCCCAAGAGCTCCCTGCAGCACTGCTGCTTCTTCCATCCCATGCAAAGATGACATTTCAGTTACTCCTTCCCTCTGCAGTGCTCACATTGGGAAGGTGGTAGAAATGACAAAAGTATAAGGGGTCTTGTCCCTGGAGGTAGGGAGTGCTTAGCAATGCTGGCCGGAGAAAACCAGTGTGAACTGGGAAGTGTGATGCATAGAGAGACTTGCCAGGGGAGTGAGGATGCACAGGCTGCTAGTTGCTGGGGTGGGTAGAACAGAGGCCAGGGGAAGTTTAATGTCTGGTCTTCAGGCAAGACTGATGTGGAAGCTGTAGAAAAGAAGTCAGTGTGCAGGAGGCAGAAAAGATGGGACAGTAGGAGGTATCTGAAGTGCTGCTTCTCAGTAAACTGAAGAGAATGGCTGAATATTTTGTTACAAAGACGTAGAGAGTATGGTCAAAATAAAGGCTCAGGTATTGACAATTAGGTTGCAGTCCACTGTGTAAGACACTAAGAGCATATAAATAACAAGAAATCGGATGCCTAGGAAAGAGCATTACAGTGGGAGCAGCACAAAGTATGTTTTTTCCCAAAATATGCTTCCAAATAGACTTCCTGAGCCAGAGGTGACACCTTTGAGTTTAAAAAACAACCCTCAGTAGTTTTCTATAAGTTGAATTTTTTAGCATTCACATCCTCCTGTAGCAGGGAGCATCAGATCTTGGCTCCAGCTGTACTTACCTAACACTTTCCATGCACTGCTGAGGAACAAGAACAGCACCATGTACCTGAACGAGGGATCAAGGTCACCTTAGCAAAGAGAATCCTCTCTCCAAAGATGTCACTGTGCAGGAGCACACAGGTACCTGAGCTTGGTCAAAAGACAATGTCAGTCTTCCCCTTGACTCCGTCTTAGTTTCAGGTTTGGATCCTGAAGGCAGACCACAACCAACTGTGACAGAATATATAAAACAGCATGAGCTGCCCACAGATAAATGACAACAGGCCAAAATAATAGACACCAATGTGAATCATAATCTATAAGCATATTTGTAATAATAAACATGTCATCTGTGTCAAATAAATCATTCACAAATATTTATTAAGATAACAAACAGATTATTAATAGAGAACCACCCCAAGTTCAGATCATTAATCGAGAGACATCCCAATTTCAGATCATGTCTCTCGGTCCTAGGAGATATGAATTAGCAGCCAAACCTGCCAAAATAAATCTGTCACTCTGTAACGGAGGTCATCATACCTAACAAATTAAAAAAAAAATAAAGAGAGCACAAAAGAGAGAGCAGACAAGGATATTTTTTTTCCTTCATCTAGTATGACGTAGTTTAGAGAAATCAGGCTGCGTTAGTGCTGCTAAAGATGATACAAGCATGAAGAGGAGAAGAAAAAACTAGAGGCAGGGCAGAGTGAGAAGCTTCCCCTGGTAGCTGCAGTTCTGACCCCAATCCCATAAGCTGCCGCAGGCAGCTCATTTTGAAATCAGTGGGTTCAAGCCAAGCACAAAAATCTGTCTAGCCACAGCATCAGCCTGCAGTTATCATCTACCCCCTTTTGCCAGTCTTCCACCTGCAGGTACCGCTTTGCTGATATGGCATCAGTTCTGATGTCATGAAAAAATGTGGCAGAGTATTTATTCTTCAACTCTGGTGTTGCTGAATGGAACCAGACAGTTCAAAAAGTGAACCAAAGGTAATTTTCAGGAGGAGCTAAATAAAGCCCACTTTTTTTTCTTAATGCAAACCCGGCATTAGTGCATCACGCAGGTGATGGATGTAAAGTTCTGAGCTTCTGGAAGTGAAGAGTCTGAGGTTGTAGCAGCAGTGGGAATTCTTCCATGACATGCGTTCTGTATGTTTCACAGCATAGCTTTCAGGACATAGATGGTATTATAGCAAACTGTACAAAACAAGCCTACAAAATACTGAATGTGACTGAAAAAAATATTGAGTTTGTGTTGTTTTTTTTTTTTCTTCCCTTCTATAAAGGTAATAGTGCACTCTCAAGGCCAAGCTCCTGCTGCCTATATTCAAAGAGCAAGAGGAATTCATAATGTGACAGTCTGCCTATCCTGGCTGTGTCTCCAGAAAGTAGTGAGAGCAAAAACTCCCTTATCACTGCTACCGGTCGTTCAGATGAACCTGGGGAGTTACTGTGATGGGAACCCAAGTGGAGATGTTCTGGGAACTGCTGGCATTTTTACCACCCAATATGCTTCATTCTTGCATCATTCAGTGGTTTTACTGCTGCTTCAGCTGAACTGGTACGTAGCCCTCATTGGAAGTAGTCTTTAAACAGCTATGCTGTAGCCAACAGACTGTTCAGTGGCCTCCTGAAAAATTAAAACTCCTCTGTTACAGGTAAGAGTCCAGCTACGTGGAGCTAAAGGCAAAGTTTCACTACGAGCTTTCAAAGTCAGAGTAAAACTCCCATTGACTTTAGGAACAGCCAAAATATCGCCCTGCATGATGTCTACGTTGCTTTACAGTTGTCCTGGGGCAGTGGTGAATCTGAAGTACTTTGCAGTGGTAGAGACAAGGTGGAGTATAGTGCCACAGTTTGCATGACTATAGAGAATAAAGTCCAAAATAAACTCAGGAGCTCTCAACTGTAAATACCAGTCAGCAGGATAAGAGGTAGGTGCTGCCCCCCTGGAGCTAGTGCCATCACTGCCAGGCCAGTGTGAATTTTAAGGAATATTCTTGTAGCTGGTATATATTTTCATTTGCCTTCTGATAAGTCCCTCTTACTCCTCTGAGTACTCAAAAAACTCCTCTTCCCTTTATATTTATATATTTGGATTCTTTTAGATTCTCTTTCCCACCCACGGCAGTTGTTTTCTGAAGGTCCCAAGTCCTTTGACTATTCTTCTTCCAAGCTCCTTGCTTCTAATGCTGTTTGGCTTCCCTGGTCTGGCCATCTCTGTGCTTAGCCCACTTCCCTGCGTGCTGGAAAGGTCAGGTCTGAAAGTTCACTGCACCATACACAGACACATCCAAAACCACCCGCTTTAAAGGCAAGAGTGCCCCAAGGCTTTGCACCTGGGTTCTCTCACCATTCAGAGCAGGATGTAGCTTGTCTTTAGCCATCCAGCTCAGCACCTCTGCCTGGCAGTAAAATACACGGACAAAAATAGGTGGAGAGGCCCCCTCGAACAAATTTGTGGGATTTCTGAGCTCAACCCCAATTCTCTGCATTCACTGGGAAATTCAAGGAGATATGAGTGTTCCATCTAGATCTGTGGACACAGCTTTTGTTGTTGAGTGAAGCTCAGCCTGAGCTGAGAGGTCAGGAGCTTGGCTGTAGTCCTGTCTTCCACCCTGGTGAAAATTCTTGGTCCTTGACTGATGTTAGTGGATGTGCTCACCTACCACTGAAGACCATGTTGAAATGGATGTAGTGATTTGTTTGTCATAAATTGTTTATTTGCCCAAATAAATATTTGGTCAATGCAAAATTATGTGTGAATTTGAGATGTACTCAGTGAATATTTTGGTTATTTAAAACAATGGAATGATGAAATTCTTTTTGATGTATTTTTGAACAAATTGTTTGGATGTCCTAGATGAAATCATAAGGTGGTGGGGACAGAGGATAATCCTACACCATCACCCAGCTACCAGCCTTCTGCTCAGCAGCTTCTGGTCAGGATGCCCACACAGACCTCGACAGAACAATGTCACACGCCACAGGGGTGCACAAATGTAACCCATTTCTCAGGGAAGAGAGCACCTGGTGCACCCCCTTCCTGCTCTCCAGTCTGCATGAAACTCCCCAGACTTGTGAGTTTTAAGAGTTGTGTTTTATTTTTTTTTCTAAGCCCTTTGTCTTCTCCCAAGAACAGGGAAAAAATTAAAATCTGAAATATTTATTTATTGCTGCTGACCTTTACTATTTTTTTTAAAGAATGAGCTATGCAGTTTAGCTAGCACATAATTATTATAAATGTTTATTAAATAAATGCACTAGTTTTTTTTAGTAAAGAAGGACAAAAATGCTGTTCAAACAGATGTTTTGTTGCAGGTGATATTATTTTTGTCTGTTGACCTCTCTCTAAAATGGAAGGGGGAATTAAGGGCTAAAGTGGGAAATATATATCCTACTGCTTCATAAATGAAAAGATTGGATCTGTAGATCTTAGAAACAGAATTTTGTAGGGACCTGATGTTATAATACTGATGCAAAATAAATTCTTGTTTCTAGAGAAAAATCTTGTGAAATTAACATGGCACCTTGGTGTAGAATTATTACAAGGCAGTTAATATGGCATAATTTTAAGGACCACCACGAAATTCAGCCTGCAGCACAAAGGAATTATAATAGCCTGATACGGTAAACTCTGAAATGAAATAATTTCATGTGAATGCTTAATGGCAATAGAAAGCATTTGAAAGATTGAAATGCAAGAGTAATAATGTCACTGGAAATGTTTAACGTGTATTTCACTGCTCATTCAGAAAGAAAATATTTCAGGTAAGAACTTCAAGTTTTTACTGGATTTCCAGCTGAGAAGAAATTGGAAAAATATCTCTGAAGGTGATGAATAAACTCTTCTATGAATTCACTCCTTTGCTTTTATTGCATATACCCAGAAAAAAAATAAATGGCAGAACTGAAGTTGGTTGTGAACAAATAGCAAATAATTTACCCTAAAATTATGGAGTTTTTGTTATTTACCACATACACTGAAAATAGTGGTTTGGGGTTGACTTCAGAAAAAAAAAAAGCAGAGTTTAATTTTTTGGTTGAAGAACTGAATCAAATAATCAATTATTCACACAACCCAGCCATTTAACACCCACTTAAATCCTAAAATAGGAGCTTGCCATTGACAGCAAAGAGTTGGGATGAACTTCTTACAGGGGTGAGTCTCATTCCCAGGGAATATTGATTTCTGTTATTTAATTGTTATATTTGAAAAGGTGAAAAATTGTTTCCACCTTGAAAATAACTCCACAGGAATAAGCTTTTATTGAAGGAATTTTTCAATGCACTTTTTTTTTTTTATCATATTACTTCAGTTTCTGAAATGCTAATACTGAAATACTTCTAGGAGGCAATGACAAAAGTACAATTAAATCGTGCAGGACTCAGTCCCAACTGATGGTGATGATAATTAAAATTAATTATTTTATAAAAGCTTTTATTCTTTTTTCTTCCTTTTTTTTCCTTTTGCTTTCACCCTCTCATTATTCTGTTTGGAAACAGACTGTCCTAAAATGTATTGAGTGTCCTACTGTCACTATTGAAACGAGCATTTGTCACTAGGTTCTTGATATACACTAATCTTTTCAGTAGGCTTTTAATAGAACATCTTTCTCTCTGCAGTTATATTTAATTCCAATCTTTAATGTAGGGTCTTGCATCTCTTTTCATGCTTCTCTTTTTGATATATTCAGAAATCCCTTAATTTGTATCCAGCAATGACTTATGTCTTGAAGCATTAAAATGTACATTTAAAAACACTGAAGCTAATGTAGGAAACTGATAAAACTCTGTTAAAAGTTCCTGGTTCAAATATCTGTGATTTGAAAAATATAACTCTTTTAGAGAACTATTTATACAAAAGGAAGAAATGTTCTTGAAATTATTTTTTTTTTCTTCCTTTAGGAATTAGAAGTCCAGAAGATTGGAAAAAAAAAAAAAAAAGCATGCCCAAAGCTGGATAGTGCAGTGACTTTTCATCTGAATATTGACATTTAGTTTAGCTTTTCAGCATGAAAAAAAAAAAAAAAAAAAAAAAGGAAAACACAACCAAAAAAACCCACTTTAATTTTTAGAAACAAGGTCTAATATTTCGTGCCCATATTGTTCTAAAGGAACTTACTGGAGGTGGTCAGAACCAAAAGAAGAATGATGTTTGCAATGACTTACTGACATGGTAGCCAGTAGCCTCAGGTGGCTCCTTCATCCTTGGGTTAACGTCTTCTTCATGTGGCAGAGAGGGATTAGTCAGTTCATGACAACTCCTGCCTTCATTATAGCCACAGAAGACTGGCCAGCAACGGGGTTCGTGTCTGAAACGAGCAGAGAAGATCTGGATAGCTGGGTTTTGGTCTCAGTATGCAATGGTAACTGGGATTGCACAGCAAATATCTGGATGTGTGAGAGGGCTGCAGATTCTGTGAGTCTTGTACGTGCTGACTTGAAAATTAAAGAAGTGATTTGTGACAGTTAAGAGCATGGTTAAGTTAACACCTTGGAGTATTTGTTGCTTTTCTCTTATGGCCATGGCTGATCTTAATATTTCTCCCTTTATTTTATTTTATTTTATTTTATTTTTTCTGTCCTGGTATGGGATGTTTGATCTCTTGCCAGGTAGCCTAGCGGGAATACTCTGTTCTGTTATGCAAGATACACGGATTTGATCCCTAACTCCTGTTACCATGCTCTTAGGAATACACGGTTACAAAAATAAAAGCATTAGCCTGCAGCCATCCTGCTGTGTGCTGTGCTCTCCTCAGATCTCATGTGTTCAGCGAGGTCAGCCCAGCTCAGGACTCACAGAGTTGAGGGTGCTGTGGGGATGTGGGAAGGAGCCACAGAATAAAAGAATGTGTGTGAAACGCTGTCCTTGCCTGTGCTCCACTCCAAGGAGTTTCTAATCTCTTGTCTACTCTTTGTTACATTTTTTCAGTCATACGTACCATGTTTATTTCATAAACAGACTTTTTTTGCTTTCTTTTTTTTTGATTTTTTTTTTTCAAGGCAACGTAGGCAATTGCTGTCAGTATGCAAAAATAACATGAGGATGCAATTCTAAGAGTGGCATTTTGGAATTCATAGCTAAGTGTATTCCCAGTGACAGTAAGGACAGAGACCTTTGCAACCCAGCCTTCCCTTACACACCAGTTCAAGGGTCTGTACTTAGTTTCTCTTACTTATGAGACACCGATCCAATGCAGATGTACAAAAGGTACCATTTTAACTTCCAATAGTAATACATGTGTCGTTGATATTTAGGTGTGTTGAAGAAATTGTGTTATTGTTGTTAATCCTGGGTTTTTTTTCCAGCTCTGCCTGACAATTAGCCACTGCCTGAGCCCTACATGAAACACTGCAGCACTTTGTGCCCTGGAGAGCTTACAGTGTGATGGGCAGTGCAGGCACAGGATGTCAGAAGGGCTCTGGCACTCATGGAGAATAAGTAATGCCATGCTGGTGAGTGATGTTTACAGATCTCAGTCCAGAACAAAGTGCAGAACCAGAAGGGGCTGAGGAGGGGACTTTTTGACAAGATTGGCAGAGAAAGCAAAGTGGGACAGATACCTCTGTCAACTTAAGGCTCCAGTTCGTTCCAGTCCACTGCATCTCACCTCAAAGCCCCATTACTAGGGGAAGGCCACATGTGTGGAGAGAAGTGTGTGACAAAAACATCTCCACGAATCCGAGTCAGAAGAAAGCTTGTGTGCAAGGACAGGTGGCTGTAGTTGGCTCTTAGTTTATCCCTCTGCAGCAAGAAAACCTCAGAGGTAACACAGGTATTAATGTTGTACTTAGACCATCTACACATCTACGTGGGAATAAAAAAATGTACGTAGCATATTAGTTTTGTCTCCCAAAGGACAGACCATTGTTTCATTATGTCTAGGTTCAACATCCTGTGAGCATAGACTGATCATTAGCATATGCTCAGAGGAGGTGCTAATTGTCAGCAGATGCAGAACAAGGGATAATGGTCAAGGAGAATCCAGACAACACTTCAAGTAAAACATTAGAGTCAGACCTGAATCAAAACCTGAGGTCCAAACACTTCTAAATGTTACGTGAGCTCAACTCCACATCCAACTGCAATAGCAAAACTATCCCTCAGAAATTGCAAGGAAAGAGGGATGTCTGGAGTGAGATCTGATCTGTTTTCTTGCCCTTTCCTGACCTTGTTCAAAAGTGACTCAGACAGTTCTGCCTGCATGTTTGACAAATGCTATTCAACAGACTACGAGAAATTTCCAGCACTCTGTATTCTCCTCACCTTCGCTTTTTACAGTTTTGCTTCAGGTTCTGAGTTTTATGTTATTAAATTTTGGTATAAAACATTATAATGAATAAGTAGCAACATTTTCAATCCTGAAGATATCAAAGATGGAAATACATTCTTGTTTCCATTTTCCTAGTGAGGACAATGAGGCACTAATTACTTGCCCAAGGTGACTTTGCTCAGTAAAAGATACTGCAGCAAGAGAAAGAGCAAATTAATTTCACGTTTTGAAAGCTGGGTTTGTTGGTTTGCGCTTTTTTTCACTTGAGAAAAACGTACTCTGGTGGGAAAATGCAGTTTCAGGAAAGTTTAGATGAGTTCAAATATAATGTGGGTCTAGAAGGGTTGGCTCTGGCACACGAGACTGTGGCTCTGGCACAACAGAGGAGCAATCAGTTTGCATACAGGTAATTGCAGCGAGTCCAGCCTGCAGGAATAAAATGACTTTATGTAAGAGTTCTGGACACGGTGGAAGCTCCTGAATATTGTGGTGATGGAAAAGCTAACAGGCAGAAAAAGCGCTGCAGACAGTTAGCCAGAGAGTGGCATGCAACAGCACAGAGAACCTGACGTGCTCTGAGCTACTCCGTTAGCTGCTCACAGTGAGGACTCCAGAAGCAACTGACAGCAGAGCAGGGCAGGCAAAGCCTCTATGCTGGCCACGAGGAGACCAGGGGAAACATCTGGCTTCATTTATTCAGCAGGCCAAGGGAAAAAGCAGGTTGTGACTGAGGGGGGTGAGGGCCCAGGTCACTATCTTCCCACTGCAGAACAAAGTGACTGAAAGTGACCATGCATAAGCAGGATCTCCCTGCAGCCCCCTCCTGCCCATCCCAACTAGTGTTCCCTGTTGGTATTGACTTGGGCAACAGCCCTAGGAAAGCCAGAAGGCACTTTCCAAACCAGCAGCATTTCCCAGCTGCAAAACCTCTGCCACGCTGTCATGTGTGACCTGAAACACCAAGAGGCACTGCTTTTTGCACCCTATGAAAAATCATGTCTTACTGACCTCATGGGAGGAAGGACTTCCATCTAAATCTTCCCGTACCGGCGCAACAGGGGGTGAGTAGTGCTCCTTTTGTTAGGGGAGAAAAATATCATGCCTGCTTTTGTTTCTGTTGACTGGAAGTTGCCGATGCAAGCCAGCAGCAAGATGAGCTTGGTGGCCACAGGTGCCAGTTGGCTCCCCAAGAGCAGATCCTTAAATAAACCTCAGGACCACTGAAAATGAGCCAGTGAAGGGTTATGAAACGTGGCCAGTAAACATGGCTCTGGAGAGAGAAGAACTTCTGTCTGTGAGCCTAATGGCTGGGAATGGTGTTGCTCAGTCTCCACCAGCCAGTTGTGTGGGCTGAGACGTGCAGCCAGCTGCAGACTAGTGCCTCTGCTGTTGAATTAAACACTGTGTTAAGCAGCTGCTGTCCCGATTTGCCTCCAGACTCTGTACTGTTGTTATTCACACCTACTTGTGCCTGGTGAGCGAGGTGTTGGCTGCACGGGTTGATATATGATAAGGTTACACAGGAATTCACTATGATTTACAGCCCCTCCCTGGCTACTGAGGGCTTCCTGGTGCCCTGTCCAGTCCACTGCCACCTTGATACCGCTCCTCACGTGGGGCTCCCTGTGTCCCTGCCGCTCCATCTCCTCTCTGCCTGCCCGGCCTGAGGTTTGCTCTCTTCCCTTTCTCTGCCTGCCTTGTACTGAGAGACTTTGCAAACCTGCTGGCTCCTCTTCCTCAGGATGGCTGGGAAGGGGACAGGGGAAGGGGTTGCATCACCACAGTCTGCCATCACCTCTCAATTCCTCTTGAATATTATAAATGCATTGGTTGGATTTTTATCTGAGCAGCAGAAAGAATTTGAAGGGCTTTCCGTCAGCAGTATATAAATAAAAATGGATCAGAATAGATTGGATTGTTGCTTCTTACATCCGCTTCCCTATTTTGTTTTTGACAGGTCCTGACACCCACACACAGGCTCTTTCCTCAGACTCATCTAGATCTGCTTTTTTGTCTGAGTTTTTGGCAGGATTTTCCATTCCTTTTAACCTCCTGCCTTTACGGAGAGGTTCAGTAGCTCTTAGCCCGGTCCTTAGCTCTTTGCCCTTGTGCCCTTGTGCTCTCTGTACCGACGGGACATAGCAGGCCCATCATTAAAACACCACAGGGGTGAGCACTGCACCCTCCTGCAGGCTCTGAGGTGGGGAAGCCGCTGCTGCTGGCTCCTGATCTCCTTCACAACTCCACTGGCTCTGACATCGCTCCCCCGCTTCAGTCCACACTTCCCACTGCTGAGGAGAGGATCCAATGAAAGAGTCTGTGGCAGATAAATTCTGTAACGGGCTTACTCTTGAATTCAATTTGCCCGAGGGGGGCCTGATGTCTTCCAGGAGCGTCCGCCATCTGAAGGGGCTTGGCTCGTTGTTCTCCATCCCCGTGTGCATTCAGAAACTGGTGTTTGCTATTGCAAATAGCGCTGCGGCTCTTCACGCGGCCTGAGACATGGTTTCTGATCCTGAAATGGTTTCTGATCCCCAAGAGGATGAGGATGCAAATACCCCTGCGTACCGTGTACCCTCCTTTAAAACACAGTTTGAATAGGTACAGGTGCACCACTGAAATCCACTTCTCAGGAGCATTTGTGCTGGAAGAACTCGGTTGCCTGAACATGCGTGTAAAGGGGACTATAAATGCGACATGAGAACGAACTAGTAGATTGTACTTTAAAAAAAAAAATCGCTATTTTACAAACACCCCCCCCTCTTTGTGGTAGGGCACCGCTCACAGAACCACCGTGCTCTCTGGTGAGGTGGCTGCCCTTTGGAGATCGTCGCCTCTCTCTCCAGCCCCCCGGGAATGCTCGCAGCTGCCTCAGCGTGGGGTCCCTGGGCGGCGTGTGCCCTGTAACTGGGGTCAGGCGGACTCCGAGTTCCCGCTGCCCACCCTCCCGGGGCCGGCGGGCCACCCGGGGGGCCAGGCCGGGACGGAGGCCGGGGGAGAAGGGAAGGTGGCAGCGCCGAGAGAGGCGGGTGTAGCAGACGAGCCGGGCCCGGCGGTGCCAGGGGCGGGCGGAGGCCAGATCCGCGCAACACGGCCGCTGCTCGCGCCTCTCCCGCTTCCTGGCCCGGTCTTGAGAGCCTTGCCGCGAGACAGCGGCGGGTGACCTTAACCGGGCGGAAGTGACGTCCAACGAGTGGCGGAAACGGGGTGGAGAGCGGCGCTTCCTGCTCGGTGCGCCGGGGGCGGGGCTGGCTGGCGGCAGGTGAGGGGCGGCCGGGAGCGCGCGCGGGACTATGGCGGGGACGGAGCCTCCTCCACCTCTCTCCCTTCTCCACCTCCCTCCTCCGCCCGCCCGCCGGGCCCACTTTGGGGGTGGCCGGTGCCGACTGATGGAGCCGGCGGAGGGCCGGGTGTGGGGCGGCCCAGCGCGGCGAGGGAGCAGCTTGGGTTGGGCTGGGCACAGCGGCCAGGAACCGGGGCCCGGGGAGGTTGTCTCCGGTGGGGCCTGAGTGGGGCAGCGGCCTCCGGCCGGCAGGGTGCTCTGAGGGGCTGCCGCGGGGTGTCCGGCCTGGCCTGTCAGCCCCCAGCAGGCTCTGCCCTACGGGACCCTGCCGGCTAGAAGAGCTTGGTAATGTGGCATGAGAGTCAATACAAGACTTATTTGAGTGGCATAGCCCGTTTAGAGCTTCTTTTCTTTGACTTCCAGTGTGGTGCTTCAGTGCTGAGCCGTGAAATAGATTGGGAAGCCTGCTAGGCGGGCGTGGAGTGTGTGGTGTGGGGGTGTGGGGTGTGTCGATGTGGGGCACTTGACTCGACAGAGTGTTTTCAGAGTTGGGAAGGAGATGCCTTCTCTCCATGTAGGCTGGGTGCCCAGTGAGGATGGACAGTTAAATGCTGCGGCCTGAAGGGAGTCACAAAAAAGGGAAAAAAGTTGTCTAAGATAAAGGGTTATAGGACTGGGATGTGGGTTACATAATTTTTTTCTCAGAAAGTTAGCTAATGACTTGGAATAGAGTTGTGGAGGTCTTGTACTATTCCAGGTACCCCCTGGTTACTATTTGCTGCCAGCTAATTCAAAGAACAACATAGATTATATAAAAAAAAAACAAACCCAAACATAACTTCTACTCCATCAGTGCCTCAACTCAGTTTGCTACCTGGAGTACTGGCTCTATTGTGTCCTGCTGTGGTGAGGTTTCTTATTTATTTATTTATATGATGGTAGTAGGCTAATTCTCGACTCTGCTCGCTTCTCCAGCGCAGCTTCCGACGAGGAGCGCGGGGTGGTGCCGGCCATGGTCGTGGCATTTCACGTGATTCAGGCAAATGTCAGCTGGGAGGTTGCTCGAGATGACCCATTTATTTCATTTAGGTTACGTGGCAGGTGTTGCTGGTGGTGATTTGCAGACCAGATTGACCTCTTCTGGAGGAGATGAGGTAGAAGCTAAAGCTGTCCCGATTTCTTGCCAGTTCTCTGAAATACGGAGCCTTCCCTGAGCGCTGGAAGGAAGTGGAGTGGGTAGTGCTGCTCTTGCTGGAGGCGAGGGCTGGAAGCAAAGTGACTTTGGTATGACCTCCTAGAGGCTTTCTGCATTTCAGTTGTTCAGGGAATCAGAGGTGCTCCAGTCACTTGTCATTTGCTTAGACTTTCTTTTAGGAAGGCTAGCTAGGAGCTGCTAAGTTCTCCTGATACTTGGTCATGCTTGTCTTGCCTGAGTGGTAAAGCTGGGGTTTGAAAGCTGCTTGACACCCCTCTCTTCTTGAGGTGCTTTGGCTGAGGGGAAGCAGCCACACCTCCAAAGAGCCCTGGGCCAGAAAATTGCCTGAGGCACTTCCAGAGCAGCACAGACTGCTGGTCTTAGCACCTGTCCTTCTTCTGTCACTGTGGATATTTAATCTGAGTTTTTAATTTTCACTCCTTTAGATAAAAAGTGCTGCTCTTCTCTCAACTCAGGAGTTCATGGGCAAGAAAACCAAAGGCCAGTAATCCCTGGGAACTGCAGTCTGGCTTCTGGTAATACCGGGTAACTGTAGTCACTGAACACTCAACCTGAGCAGTAAAAGAGGGGGCTAGAAATAGGGGGCTAAGGTAAAAGAGTACTGAGATAAGCCTGGAAAACCAGCCATTTTTATTTTTTTTAACATATATATGTATTCACTTTTAAGATAAAAGGTAGCGTACAGGGGAAGAAGAGGATAATGTCTGAAATTAACAGTGTTTCCCATGGTGTGTGAGCTTGAAGGGAATAATTTTTATCACTCAAAAAAGCAATTTTGATAGCTAATCAGCTCTGCTTAGACCCTTTCCCAAGATAACCTTTGCCAGAAAATAGCCCATCTAGCAGTTTGTTTAGTGGGTTGTTATTGATTCCCCAGTTGTCATTCCTTTGACTCAGCTTTTTGTCAGCTCCTGTCATCCAGGATTCCCCTGCTATTTCCTTCTAGCAAATGTGAACAGGCTTGAAGGCACTTCCTTATGGGGAGTGAGTTCCTCTCCTGTCACCCTGCAGAAATGTTCTCTTTGCTTTTGTATGTAGAAAACAGGCAGGAACTGCCTCAGTTGCCAGTTTGATTTGGTTGTAGCCTTCGTTAAATATCTCGGGAGCTGTTGTAACGCAGTCCATGGGGGTATGGGTGCTGTAAAACTCCAGAACTTTGGAGCAGAGGGTACTGAATGTGGAGGTGAGAACAGGACATTGCTGATTTGAGTCTGAGGCAGCGAGATGTGCAGCTAAGGTCACTATGCAGGAGTCTGAAGCTGATTTTGCATCAGAAGCTTAGAGGGGGAAAAATTAACTAGTTTTAAGAGAACTTACTGCAGGGACTTGAGTCCCTTCAAGGGACTTTTGGCATAGCTGGTGGCTTCTGTGTACTTCAGGCATACAAAACGAAAAACAAGCCGCACCCCCCAGGCCCGACAAATGCACTTAGGAAAGGTTGGAGATGGTTGTGTGGGTTGAGTTCGCAC
>JANHFX010004261.1:0-65260 GCA_027560015.1 Chloroceryle amazona
AGAGAGTATAGAATACACAGTTTTTGCTTCTAACCACATAATGATAAACTGGTCCCAGCCCCTCTAACTATGACACTGCTGAAGGAAACTCCTGTGGGAAAATTTGTGTGGGGTTCTACGCAAATTTGTGGTCTGAAATGATTAGCAAATGAGGAAAGAAACTTTTGTGATCTGTGCTCTTTTGCAGCAGAAAGTTCACTTATAGACATCATTCCCACATCAGTTCTATGCCAGTGCAAGGACTCAAATGGAGGATAGGTAACTAAAGGGTTAAGTAAAGGTTGAAGGATGCAACTTTTGTGGGTGTTTAGGAAAATAGCTCCTTGGTTTAGATGCCATTCTGCAGTCTGTAAGAAGTGTATTGCTACAGAGCTAATTTTTAGGAAGTCCCTTTCCAGAGAGCCATGAGGAGAATGAGGCAACCCAAAGGCTGCTGCACAGGCCACTTCATTGCCAGGTTTAAGACATGGGTTTTCTAAAAATATATTTCATATCCTGGCACTGCAGAATGAATTCCATTCACAGTGACCCAATACAGTAATCTCCTCTTTGGGAACTGAGCTGTCAAAAGACACCATGTATGCAAAAGAGGCCATGTACATGTCTGCCACATAGAGTGACCACTTACTAAAAATATGAAGGAAAAGTTCAGGACAAACAAAATTGAACATGAGTAGGAAGTAATGACCCTTGGCGACTGACAACTGAGGTTATGTGGATGAATATTAAATGTGAAAGGTCTGAATTATTCATAGAAGGTTCAAGGTAAAAGTGTTAACCTTATAGCATCCTCTTACTGATACCTTACTCAGGGAAGAAATCCCGGCTTTGTGGTGCTCCTCAAACTGAGACTCCCCCTGTACACAAAGAAAGGTGCTGGTGATCCCTCTCCTTCCCACTATGGGTACCGCTTAGAAGACAAAGGACCACTTGTGAGTGCTGGCGACTTTGTCACAAGCTGTGCAGCAGCAGTAATATACAACCTTTGGGCTGTCATGAGGACAGGTTGAAAAATGATTTCTAGAAAAGAATAGGCTTCCTCATCCTCCAAATATTATGGCATATGTCCCTATGCCTGGCACTATATGTGTCTTCTGCTCACCTCTCTGACATGAAGACATTCTCCACTTGTCCTTCCCACTCCATTTACCATGATGGGATATCAGAGGGAGATACAGTGTTTTCCTGTTGTTGCTGCCCTTTCTGTGCTGCTCCTGGTAGGACAGTGTGCACAGCAGGACACATACCTCAAGGTCCAGTCTGCTCAGCCACCCAGATGGCCTTTGAAAACAAGCTAGGTAGGCCTAACTGTGTGGAAGCACTCAGGAATAGATCTGGTCTCAGAAATAAGCACAAGAATTTCAATACTTGAACATTATGAAGTAAGAGGGGTCTCTGCAGCGACTGCATTGACAGCATCTTACCTAACAAATCAGAAATTGCAAGGTATACAGATGTCATATGAGACTGGAGTTTGAGGAGGAAGTTCCTCCTCACCTTTCTGCTCTGTGTTTTTGATAGAATTTCTTCAAATTCAACTAGAAAGGTTGCTCCTGCAAGAAAAAAGTTTTTCTTCAATACAGAAAAATAAATACCAGAATAAAAAAAAATATTTTTTCATAGTCTATACCACCATCAGCAGGAGTGAGAGACCGGTTTTAGCATAAGCAAAGTGACTCTGAGAAGATGAACAGTTCTGTAGCAGTCTAGAACTGCAGATTCTACAATGTCAAATTATTGTAATATTAGTTAGTCAACACCTGTACAGAACTGTGAAATGCTTCCAGTTAGCCCTCTGATATTTACCGTTTCTTCAAGAATATCTAGATAGCTGGAGTGTTGTGCAGAGTAAAGTAGCATGGCTTCAGGATGAAACCTGAAGGTTTACCTGAGGTAAACATAAACTGCCTCTGAACAAAAGCTTCCACAGGAATCTAGCACGTTACACCAATGTGTTCTTAAGTCTTTTAGTGTTACACTTCAACTTTCCTGGCAAACCCTTAAGAAGAAGAGAGTAGGATCTACATCAGCATGGAGAAGACCTGAAGCGTACTTCTCCAGTTCTAGCTACTGCAAACATTAACTTTAATCTGTTGATTATTAAATATAAATCTTTCCCTTTCCAGTAGCATTTTAATAACTCCTGTACTGCCTTTCCTCAAAAAAATATACTCACTTTCATCACCATAGTTTTAAATTTCTGTCTGAAACAAGGAGAACTGATCAAAAGTACATTCTGGTTAAGTGGGAAAGGTCATACCTCTCTGATGCTTCAGCTGGCACATTAATGCCTCTTAGAGAGTTACTACAGTGAGATATTACCCACAGCCTCCTATAGGAGTCTTGGAAAGTAGAGATTTCACAGCTGTAAAGAACTGGGAAGAAAAAGCCTGTGGAGATAGAGGAAGAAATGAAAAATAAATCTGAGCTATGCTGGAAGAAGATAGTGAAAATATGCTTACTTACTACATAATTAGAGTGCTATAAACTGGTAGATGCACAGAATAAGACATTTACCTTGAAGACCTGTGCAACTAATTGATCCTCCACCCACCAAAGTCAAAGTTTTCTTCTGACTTCAGTAGGATTTAGATTTGTCCAAAAGCACCTAAGGTTGCTCCCACAGAAAGCACTGCTGGAGAATCAGGCCTACATTGAACATTTTGCTATCCATTTTCACCCTCCTATTAAAACTTAGTTATAAAAAAAAGGAAAGAGTAAAATCAACTGTAGAAAGAATTGCAGCAGTGTCAGAAAACCCTCAGTCCCCTCAGTTTTAATGTCTGTCTACCGGCCTGTTTTTCACATGACACCTCTCTTTAAATGAACCCTTCTGTACATTTAGAGCATCAAACAGACCAAGAAGACTGCAAGGTGCCTGACATGCTTTTCTCAGGATTCAAATTAAAACACTGACTTGAGATTTTATTTTAAATAGTGCCCTACTTGCTTATTTTGATGAAATCAGATGGTTGGGAACTTGCAAGCTATAGACACTCTTGCTTAATGCAAATTCTACATGTTTATAATAAAGGTTAACAGAGAGGCAGGCAGTTCTGTTTCTAAGTTCTAATTTAAGTTTAAAATTAAAACTCTCCTCCACTTTACAGTAACTACACACAGCACCACCTCTACTCCTCAAGATGTAAAATTAGTACTTTGGGGAACTGGGCTCTCTGCCTGATCTTAGTCAATGTGTGTTTGGATTTAACCATCCTTTCAAAGATGATTCTTGTATTTGTAGCAGCCTAGGCTGTACTTGACATATCTCTTTCTGCAAAACACCTGTAGACAAATCCACGAGGACAAACATTGTTTAGTACACCTGATTATTTGAGTAAAATCAGTTCTCTACTTTAACACAAGGAGTAAAAACATTTTCTTTAAACCTGATTACAGTTTACTTACTGGAAGGCTGTATGGTGCACATTAAATAAGCTGTGTCCCATCACTTACTATGTGCCAAAAATGCAATTAGTCACTTTATATGGAAAAAAGGAGAGGAGAGGAGAGGAGAGGAGAGGAGAGGAGAGGAGAGGAGAAAGGCAAGAGGAAAGGAAATGAGGAAAGGAACTCATATTTTGCACCTATTTTTTTCTTTTTTTTTTTTTTTTTTTCCTCACTAACTTTCTTCCTGGTGAACAATGGTTCTATCCTTCCAACTTGCCAACTACAGACAGCTTCTTGCAATGGCAGAAATTTTGGACTGCATGACTTAGAGGAACCATGAAGAAAAAAAACAACTATATTGAATTTCCATTCAAATATGCATAATCACATTGCTACTATCATTAGTTAAAATCACAGAATGCAACACTTGTTTCTAAAATTTGGAGAAATGAGAAAAATAGAAGGTAGAGAAAGATAAGAGCTCTAAGTATCCTCTAAGTCTGAGGCTACCATGCAATTCATGCACCTTGACTGGGGGTAGCACCTGCTAATATCCCATTCATTGTGATCTAGAAAAAAAGGCTGTAAAGCCAATTTGAAAAACATCATTCCATGTCTTATTTGCATTGGAAATAGGAAAATCAGGAATTATATTTAAATAAGAGCAAAAATTAATTAATTGAGTCAAAATATAGTCATAATCACAAACTCAAACACTGGTTGGTTATGTGTTTTAAGTTTTCTTCTTTTCTTTTTCGGTGACTTTTAACACAACAGAAAGTGAATTGTTTCTAAAACACACAGATCTAGATTTTAAAATCAATGGTCTAAGGGTTCAGCCACTGCGTGTTTGGGTTTTTTTTTCTGAACTACATAATTTGCAGTGTTTGTTCTTCGATTTTTAGATGTTAATGATGCTATGTTTGGAGGATACAAAAGATATTGTAAAGTGTTCATGGAAAATACACTAAGTCTTTACAAGGAACACACTAAGTGTGTTTAGATACCTGATGATGCGTTTGCACTGTAAAGAACCTATTGTGCGTATATGTTGCTTTAAGGCAACATTTTCTCTCCTGTTAGGACTAGTAATCTCAGGAATACCATTTCCTTTGTGCCACATGGTGCACGGATATTGCAGTTTCCAGTTTTGTTGTAATCTGGGTGTCTGATTCAATTGTTTGTCTATCCTTGGAGGGTGAATGTGATAAACAGTAGGACCATAACCCAATCTTGAAAGCAATGGGAAATAAAGAACAGGCCCTGTTACAATATATTTTTTGGACAGCTTTGGATGATTATTTCATAGAAAACTAGCCTCATAATCTCCACTCTTACCCTATCAGTTCAGGTATGTTATGGGTGACACTGTGGGTCTCTGTTTCTGTAACTACCAAGGTGAAAAAGAGCACAAGAGCAGATGTAGAAACACTAACCCTCTCTTCTTCCCCCACAGCTGAGGACAACCCTCCCATTATATCTGCCTCAAAGCATCTCTTCCCTACTCAGGAGAAGCTCAGGCCTGGCCAGGTCTCCTGGATGGCATGAATGAAATATTATTGCCACCTGGATGCTGAATGTTTCCTTTCCATGTTCATATGCAATATCTCTTGTGGATACCTCTGGTCTTGAGCACAGATTTCATTCAGCACTTGTCAAGCAGCAGCCGAGTCCAAGATAGGAAGCAAGGAGAGCACAGAGTGCTCCCTATTGTCTGTGCCATCCTCACATGTGCTTGCTAAGGGTCCCCTTGTGCTCCTGAGCTGCTCCTGGCTGGAGGAGAGTGAAAGCTGTGGGAGGAAACCTGGGTGTATTCTTTGCAGCATGTTCCTAGTTTCTTGCTTTGAAATTTATGCACAATGATCCTGATAGACCAGCTATTACATATGCTGCACAGAGGGCTAGAACACACGCAGTATATTTAATGGATCAAGGACATGGTGCATTGTACACTGGCCATCTGCATTATAGAGATTATAGTTGGGTAGAGATGTGCTTAGATCCATTGGCAGGCAATTTCCAAGGAGGAAAAAAAAGGTCATCTAGCAAAAAAAGGATATGTAATAGTCTAATGATGAACATGGCCTTGATTAAAAACCGTTTCTTCTCACAGACTTTCTTCAGCATGGTCTTGGCAACTACTGAGAACATTTGCTACTGTTTTTTCTGTTTTTAAAGAAAAAAAAAAATCACCAGGTAAAATATAGTAGATGCCAAGGGATAATCTTCTGATATGATCTGCTTAAAAGTGAAAGAAATTATTTTTGCTGTCCTCAGTTAAAAACAGGTAAAAAGAGAGGTGACAGGCCTGTTCTCGATGAGGCATAAATGAAAGGTTTCAGGCCAGTCAGAAGCTGGGTTCACACCATACTGTCAAGGTCCCAGATTTATGCTTGACAGCATTAGTGCCAAGACCACTATTTATGTTGCTTTAATCAGTCACACTTTTAAAATCACCTATGCTCAGCACTTATATCAATGAGGTGATAATACTGCTGTCAGGCACCGATATCGATAGTTGTGTCATAATCAAAACTCTTTTAATCTTTTCCTATGGTTGCATTAATGAATCTGCAAGACAACAGTTATTACTATAACAACAACAAAATAAGGATGGTTCTGATTATGATGAGTGCCCATGGAGGAGAAAAAGCAGCGCTTTTTTTTTTTTTTTTTTTTTTTTTTCTCTTTGCAAACCATTTTAATTTGCCTTTAGCTTTCTGACTGGCTTTGAAGACACTGTCAGCACATCCTACTGATTTTCTCACAGGTTACTTGTATCTCCGAAAATATTGTAATGCTCTATGGAAGTGTGAGGCAGGCAACCTCTTCCCGAAGTGGTTGGGAAGAGGGAGAGAAGGAGAAAGGGACAGTGAAAAAAGAAACCTCAGTCTGATTCTGGTCTGGGGAGGTATCACTACCCTTCTTCTTTATCTTTTTTTTTTTTTTTTCCCTGAGCCCACCCTTACAGCTGTCAGCATCAATTCGTTTTCTATTGTAAATAAAGTCTTTCTTGGGTTATAGCTTTAAGCAATTTTTTTTTTAATTAAAATTCAATTCAAATATGACAGTCAAAGAAACTTTCAAAGCAAAATCTACAAACTGATTCATTCAAAGGGTCTATTTTCATTGCCATAGCTACAGATTACTATAAAGAAACATGAACCAGACCTTTGACACTCGGAAGGGTCAAAAGTCCTTTCTGCCTGTGCTAGGACCCTTTTGACAACTTCCTGTATAATTTTACTGTTATTTGCATGCCTGCTTACCCTCTGACCCTGAAGTCTGGAAAAAAATGAGAGGCAGCATATAGCTCTGTTTCATAGGGACCTCAAAAAGGTCATTTTGGTGAGAAAACTACACATATAGGCTAGTGTAGGCAGCAGCTGGGAAAGCTCCTAGACCTGTAGGTTAGAGATCACCTTGCCTTACACTACCATAGTTTGGTGTACATGAGTGGCTCTGTGCTGTCAACTCCACAGCAAAAATTGATGTGTTTCACAGGTTACACAGATTTCAAAATTTACAGCACTTGCCCCAGTGCTAGAAGCTAAAATTGGAAATAGTCTGCTCTGCCTTGAAATCTGTGCATTTTATATGCTTCGAATTTAAATCTGATTGTGCTTATGGGGCCTTACTGTGCATGAGATACTTTAAAGTTGCAACTCTAGCTCTTGATTGTATCTATCCATGACCTCTCCAGGAAGAAAACCTTAACTAATAGACCAAAGAGGTCTATGGCAATCCTGCTAAATTTCACACTGGATATTTGGGGTTTGAGGAATGCTTCAGGGCAAATGTGTTACACAGCTCAGAGGCAGCCAGCAGTTTAATGCAGCAAAACCAGGCACTGTCAGTTTGTACCTACTTCCTCTTCTGCCCAGCACCAAGCATCACCTTACTGCATCTGGTTAGAAAACTGGAAGATTCCAACAACTGAACCACAGTGTGCTGCAGCCATTCCCTCCCTGACAGGGTGATGTTGCCTGTCTTACACTCAGGATCCTAGATGGGACTTGTCCCAAGGAATGAAACGCTGGTCTATCATGCTTGGCATCCTGTTTCCAGGAGTGCTTGATGCCTTGGGACTTACAGGTACATGGCAGTGGCACTAATGATAGCTCTGACAGTTTGGGCACCCTCTTCCCTTCTGCAGGCAGTGTTGTGTGAGCAGGACAGAGGACATGAGCCTGGTGAGTGCTATTCAGGTAACCATTCAAAAAGCACAAGTGAGATGAGATGTTTCTTCCAGGGATGCAAATAGTTTGGCAAAAATAACAAGTAAACATTCAAAAGAGCTTCAAGTTTGGGAATGTGCTGGTATCTCTGAAGAAAGAGATTTATTCTCTCATCATGTAAAGAGACAGTGCTGATCCTTGTCTTTTACCTCAAGAGGGCTGTTTCTCACTATATTTGAAGTTTTGGAGCCTAAAGCTGTGAAAGGCATGACATAATAGACAAACCCATTTTCATGAATAATGGCCTTTCCCATGTAATCCTCTGACCCCTTCCCTTTCCATAGGGAAATCTACTTTTTGTCCAGAAAGCTATGCAAATTGGATGCTGAGACTTGCCATGTCGAGCCCCTAATGTGGTTCCTTTTGGATGATATACATGTCCATAGAGGAGAGTGGCATTTAAACATGCAGCTATTGGACAAAAGGAACAGTTTCATCTTCTGTTCCAGACAATGACACTTCAAGCATTCCTGGAAACATTGTGAGGGGCATGATAGATCAACTGTTTGATTCCTTGTGTCAAATCCCATTTCAGGATGCAGAGTGCAGGAGAGTCAACATAACCAGCCTTCTGCTTAAAAGATAGGTAAGGATAAAAAGATTTGTGTGCATAAATTAAAGAGGGAGGTAGGTGGAGACAAATTCCAAAATAGTGTTTCTGTTCACTAGTATTAGCTACAAACCACTATGCTTGAAGCTGGTAAAATTACACAGGAAAAAAAAACAAAAACCAAAAAACAAACTATGCATTTATGTGATATTTTTTCATTCAGTTAATGATGCACTTCAGTTCACTCAGAAATAGAGACATGCTTGAATCAATAAACAAGGACTAACTGAATGCAGTCTATCCATAAGGCACTATCTATCCATCAGACCTAAGCATGATGGCACAGAGAGCTCTGCTTCTCAGTGTTGGGGTGGGGAGTCCAGGACATTGTAGTTCTTTGTTGATATGTGACCTCCTTGGAGTGATAGGGCTGCAGGCACCTTTGCGAGAGGAGCAGAAATAACCCGTCCAGAGGAGCCATGCCATCCGTTCACCACAGCAGGGCTATGGCTGTACAAAACAGGGCCAGGCTGAGCATGAGGTCCTCAATTTGTGGGAAACATCATGGGATAATGTTGGAGACAGAATATTAGAGAAGCCAAAGAAAACTGTGCTGTGAATGGTAAGATAAAGACAGGACAAAGAGGAGGCGACTACCACATGTTGAGGCACTTACTGCCACTGCCAGGTGGGCTGAGATCATGGCTGTGTGCATTGAGTTTGTATTGGTAAAGGGTGGTGACATTTCTATTGTGTAAGGTGACAATTTTTTTCTTTTTTTTTTTTTTTAAACTTTGAATGCGATAGAACTATCAGAGCAACTTTTGAGTACAGCCCAGTGGGAGTGCCCCTCTATCCAGACTATGTGTTAGTGGGGACATGAAGGTGTTTGTAGCTCTAATTCCCCACCTGACCATTCCTTTGGGTGCAACTGGCCTCAAGCAATAAGAAAAAGGAGAAAAATTAGAGAAATGTAAATAAGGAAGGTAACTTGCCATTTGTCACTTGAAAGTCCTTATTTCATGGCCTGTTCCCTGTTCTCCTGGAATTTTGTGTCATTATCTCCTGTTAAAAGGATTCAAATGACATTATTTGCATGGAAACTCGCATACAAATGATGTCGTCTGTGCCACAAAGTTGCATTACAATGAAGGGAATGATGACTGTGTCACATGTACGTGACATTCTTTATGTCATTAAATTTAAAGTCAATGCTGGCAGTTATAAACCACTCACGTCTCAAGCAAATACATCACTTCTGATCTGAAATGAATATTTTAAAACGCCAACTCCAACTGCATCAAACAACAATAACCTGCAATGTCATCTAAAAAAAAAAAAAAAAAAAAGGCAAAGATTCTAAACAAAGGTGGACTTACGGGATTGATCATATACCATAAAGGAAAATATTTTAATAAACTGAAATAATCTCCAGACAAACTGAATACATTGCTTGATGGTTAGGTCCTAGAGACATTTTTAAAGCCCATTCAATATCATGTGCATTTTCAGAAACGTTTATGCTTCCAGATAGATTCAGAATTTTTAATTTTCAGTCAGAGTAGAGGAATTAATTGTAGAGCAAGTTCCACAGCACAGACCTTTCTGTATGTTGTTACCATCCATTTCCTTGCCACAGTCTGATGCTGACAACAGGCCAAGCCTTTGAAAGATCTCCAAACTCTTCCACGGAGTCAAGGGCAAATGATGACAGGAAAGGCTCAAGCAGTTATCACTGTCAAAGTGAATGAGAAAAGAGGAGGGACAGTAGGTGGATTAGGAAAGGTTTCGTACTACTGTGATGATCAGAGCCATGCAGCAATGAGAGCCAGACAAGTAAGTACATAGACGGATCTGCTTTCTGATTGATGCATTGTTTGTGCAGGTCAGTTGTAAGGTAAGGGACAGATTGCTGTGTTTTTGCAGGAGCGGTGGTAATTATGCCCGCAGTCATCTGCACCAACCCTGCTGGTTTGAAGCCAGCTACCAGCACTTTCTCACTTATACAAAGAAAGGCACTGTAACACTTCCTTTAGGAAGTTACTGGTTTAAAACAATAAAATATGCTCTGTTACTTCCAAAAAGTTAGGTGTGTAATTTTAAAAACTCATTTAAATAGAGAAGATCTATTACCTCGGTCTCTGTCTAAGCTGTGCAGTTTAACATCACCCTCCTCAACCCCAGCCTCACTCACATACACACACAACCCCCTCTATAAAAAATAAAGTTTCTCTGAGATGTGTAACTGCATAGCTTCAGCAAGGGATCTGGCAGAGAGGAAAATCTCTGTGCATGGGTCATTCCCTTTGTCATATTGATGCCATTTCAAATCTAATTGAAAAATTATTTGAAGAAAGCTGTGCTACCCATCCCTTCAGCTTTGATATTGCTTTTTAATCAGAGGACATTGTTATTTCACAAAGAACATGGAAAGCATTTAAAACATTTTCTAAATGGAGAGCATTTCTTCTGACCCCAGCCAAAAGACCACATTAAAAGGAGTTCAGTGAAATTCACTCTTTACAGCCTTCTGGGTTTGAAATGTCGGTGCACATGTGGAATATGCTAAGATATGTGTCTATTGGTTACAAAGGTTTAAGCAACGAGGTGACTTAAAAACTGAGCAAGGTCAGTACTCACTGGTAAATTCCTGCCATGCTCCAGGGTGGTTTGATCTGACTGTTTATTCCTGTCCCTGGGTGGCAGTGTGGATGCTTCCATCCCATCAGATTGAGACTGGGCAGAGTTTGCACAGCTCTCATGGACACCAGATAGGAGTGAGTACAGCAATCTGATCCCAGCAGGGAGGTAAAGTGAGGTAACCAGATTAATAGTCTGTAGCCTGGCTCTTGGTTCAGAACCAGAGCAGTGGGGTGGGGGTGGAAGCAGAACATTTCCACTGCCTCCCTTTTCCTCATTCCTCCAAGGCAGTAACTGATCTCACCCCCCACTGCCATCCTGTAAACTGTCACAATGCTAGTAAACCACACATGGGAAGAAGGACAAGTTTGCTCTTCTGTTGATTGTAAATGAGCCCTTAATGCCTACCTCATTTTATACTTTTGGATACATTTCTTGCTTGTAAGAGTACAGAAAAAAAGATTAAAAGTGGGATATGACTGAAATGATGCATTGGGTCAAAGTCCTTTCATCCTTTTGCCCTAGTCTGTCTAACATGTTTTAAAATCCCATTCTATCCAGGTACATTCAATTACAAAAGTGACCAGAAATAAATCAAACTTGATTAGTTTAAGAGAGATATATAAATACATCTAAAAAGGAAATCACAAAGACAAACCATAGAATTGATTACATTAAGATGATTGGATCTAAGAGAGGCTGAAGCCCAAAGTAGATGTATCAGTATTTTAGAGGAGTTCAATGCAATCTTAATTGCTTACTTAATACAAGCAGACATTGGTGAGATACAGTGCCTGTGAAGTGACAGAAGAAATGTTTTGGCTGCTCTTTGATGTAGAATTCAGCTGTTCTGGTTTGTAAATATAACAGAACGAAAGGATATTGTACTCAACCCACTTCAATCAAGCAAGACACTGTGGCGTCTAAACTGCCGTTCTTCCATTGCTGAAGCTGCTGCTCAGAACAAAGACATAAAGAAAGTGAGAGGCAGAGGGAGCGACAGGGTGGGAGGGAGAAAGAGGCTTCTGCATCTTTAATAATTAGCAAAGAACTGCAGTGTTTAGCCAGGAAATTATGGTACATATGCTGTCCACTTGTTCAGGACCCCTGTATCGTGAGAACAAGCAAACATTCATCATCCACAGATGTCCGCCAGGCCCAGGTGACTGAAAATTCAATGCACAGGCTTCTCACAATGGGTCGAACGCTAATTGGTTGGCTTGGAGAGATTGGAGTAGCCCTGGAGCTATTCTCTATCTGCAATAGTCTCACAGACAATAGAGAAGGCAACGGTGTCTTTGTAAAGCTCTGTTTAACTGATGCTTATGAGAAAAATTAGGAAGAGTAAGTAAATAAAAAAACACCCACCGGTTCCTCTTTTGGTTTTCCTTTCCCAGTTGTAAGCTAGCTGGTTACTGCCTTTTCCTTTCCCTTCCTACATATCTTCCTATGAATAGGAAATAGGAGCAGGGGAGGGGAGACTGAGAACAGGTGGGAGAAGATAAATTGTTTATCAACAATTGTTTTATTTAAGGTTAAACAAGAATCAGGGCAATTTAAGTAATGGACTTGGAATCCATGAATGTGGATATTGCTTCTGCTTTTGCTTTTGTCTTGTGGGTCCTTGCAAAATCTTTGTTTCTTCAAGTGTGAAACGGGTCATATTTTTCTGATCCAAGCTCTGCAAAGGACTCTGAGCTCTTTGGATATATTTCCCCCCCGTAGAACAAAAAGCTGGAGACCTGCTGCTAGGTGGTGGGGTGCACCAAACCTGGATTGTTTCACATTGGTCAGTTCTGACAGATCTTCTCAAGTTTATTCTCTAATGCCAAATGCTGGTCCTGCACATGCTGTGGTTGTGCAGACATGGGTAGAATGTAGGACATGTACACCTGTTCTGCTTGATAGTCCTTTGGAGTTTCAGGCTCAAATAAACCCCAAATCTGAAAGTAAAACTCATCGGAATCCTCTGTCTTTGACAGGAATTTGTTAGGGATAGCCCATATTTCTACAAGTGAGCTACTACAGTGATGAAACAGGTTTGAGGCATTTACTCTTAATTTCTCTGGGATGGTACTGGTGTGTAATTATGAGATGAGTAAGGATGTACTGACTTCAGCCTTTTTTCATTCATCTTCAGCATGCGTTTAGGGAGAAGTCTGTGTGTGCTGAGTGAGGCTGTGAATCTCTAGCTATTGTGTGAGTGCTTCACAACGGCACTTTCACAATGCATGGAATGTGATATAGCTTGTCCTACTTTCAAACAGAAGCTAAAGCACCTTTGTGCTCAAACACCTTTGTCTGCCCTTCAGCATGGTGGATAATGAAGAGAAGAAAATATAGTGTTAATTGTCTACTCAGTCATATAGTTTCTTCTTTAGGGAGGCAAAATCTACAATCCTCTGAGTTTTACCCAAGTATTGCCCAGGCTGAAACTCTGAAACTTAGAAAAGAGGTCTTGAAACTCTGATGAGGTTAGCTGAAAAGTCTGCCAGCATCAGCTAATCTTTTTGTGGAATCTGGACCAGATTCCAGTACAAAACAAACAAACAAACAAAAACCACACACAAAAAAAAAAAACACCCACAAAAAAACAACCCAAACCAAAACAAAAAAAACCAACACCTAAGAACAACTAACAAAACAAAACAAAAAATTGAACACAACAAAACAAACCAAACAAAAAAAATGGGGTGAATTCCCCTAATCTTCAGGCTTCATTATGAAAGTTTTGCAGATCTCAAGGAAATATGTGTTTTATTGTTCTCTCAAATCTGCCCTTTCTAAATCACCTTATTCTGATTTAACTGCAAAAGGCATTACTATTTTGGGTTCTTCCTATGTTAAAATTGAAGCAGTAAGCTGGGGACTTTCATAAGAGACTGTACTGAAATGTCAACAGATGGCTTGTTAATCATGTTAAAAAAATACTCATTCCTTTTCTAAAATGGCATTTTTTTTTTTTCAGTAAGTAAATCAGAAAGGAATGTTTATGATATAAAACATATTACTCACAACGTCTTTTAATTATCATACTTAATCATCAAGGTCAGGATGATAATTGTTTCTAAAAATTAACACCTCATTTTTCCGAGAAGCTTACCAAAATACACGGTCAGAAATATGAATTACTAGTGTGGAACCCAGTTCGGAAAATGCATCTTCTGTTCATTAAACCAAATGTATACTTAAATACCGTGCAGCCCTTTAAAACTAAATACCTATTTAAGGCACAGTCTAATTAGTCCACTCATTGCCTAGTAAAAGCATACAGTACCATATGCCCTAGAATAGGGTGCCATGTGGGTGTTCAGCAATGACACATATTTGCAAGTACTTTATTATGAGATAACGCAGTGCCATTAATATATCTTAAACATGAATGTGTTTTGTAACCTACTGGAGACAACTATGGTTGGCAGTTAACACAAACTACCATGATATCTTGGCAGCAACTGCACTTTATTTGTGGAGGGATGAGCATTTCATATGGACCACCACCTTATACCATTCATGCTACCACACAGCAGCATTCTAAACATGTTCAGACTATTGAAGCCTTATCTTCTGCCTAGAGACATGTTCTCTATTTCTTTCTTTCTCTTTTTCTTGGTCCCAGACCAGTCCTGTTCTGGAAGTTGTTTTGCAGTGATGATAGCCTATAAATAGCAGGGTGCAATGAAACTATTTACTTCCCTTAATGAAATCCTTTACTAGGACCTCCAAATGGCAAATAATTGATAGACTAAGGCTCTGAGATTCATTTCTTTTAAATCTGTGAGAATTATGAAATGTCTCTGTGATCACCCAGATAATTTGTTGTCTACTGAGCTTTCTACCAGTATTTGTGTCTACAAAAAGCTGCTGCTGATTTGAGCTACACATACCATACAGTTTAGTCGTCCACAATCCAGAATGGCACAGGCCTTAGAACGACAACAGAGAATTTCTGTATAATGCCAATAACTTGTGTATAACGTACAGTGTGTCTTTTAAATCAGTATGCAGTTTTGATTCAAAGACCCCAAGCCATGCAAAGTCCAGGATTTTCCAGGTAAGAGGAAGCACAGTAGAACAAGGTAGTAGGTTTAGATATTAGGAAAATGTTCTTCACTGAGAACAAGCTCCCTAGGGAAGTGGTCACCGCACCAAACCTATCAGCTTAAGGAGCATCTGGATGATGCTTTTAGTCATATGGTTTAGTTTTAGGTAGTCCTCTGAGGGGCTGGTGGTTCAACTCTATGACCCTTATGGGTCCCTTCCAACTAGAGATGTTCTATGAATCTAGGTTTTGTATGACAGTAGGCGTAACAAAAGTTTATCTTCATTGATATGTGAATTATTAACTTAGCTTCTCTTTTTTTTTTCTTTTTTTTTTTTTTTTCCAGAGGCCTTCTGTGTGTTCTGATTTAGTTTTGAAAACTCTGCTCCCATATGTTCTCTAGACAACCTGCAATCTAAGTGCCAATTCACTTGTGGGCAGAGACCCCCAAACGAAAATTTGCATTCTATCATTTTTCCCACCATTTATATTGTTTTCTAGTAGATTCTGTTCGATTAAGAAGATAAGTACCACACATAAAAGTAAAGCAGCATGCACATTTTTAGGCATGCACAGCACAGCACAAACTGAAACAAACAAAAAAAATCTTTATATGAAATGTCTGCTTACAGGAAACACTGTGTATAATCTTTGACCACATCAAAATTTCAGCTCAAGTTAGATTCAGTCAAGTAGTGAATGTGTGGGAGAAACAGATGACAGAGGGAGAGTCTACATTTCCAGTGCTCATTTATCACAGAAATGAATGTAATGTGAGACTGTAGAGTTACAGAAAATATTAATGAAGAAGTGAAGAGTAGGAACATAGTCTTAAAGGCTGATGCACATTCTGTTTTCAAACTGAAGAGTGATAGTAGAGGAACAATACTAGAACCCACTGGTATGCTAAAATAACACGTTTTTCTAATGAATAAGTAAGCCTGTATTAGTGAGAAGCCTCATGCTACATGGAGAGTGGAGTAGGAGCTGCTGTGGAGTGTCCTGATGTCAGTGGAAGTCTTTACATGTGTTCCCATGGGTTTGTGATCCAGGTAAAATCAGAGAGAAAACACAGATTATATCTTAATTCAAAGCTCACATTTTCTAACTCTTAGTATGGACTTCAGTGAAGTGACTCTTGATTTGTGTATATGTAAGTGTGGACAACTGCAAATCTATAATGGAGCAAACACAAGGGGGAAAAAGCTTCCAGCTGAGGAAGATAGATGTCTCCAGGACCAGGAAGGGCTGCCAGCAATTGGCCAGTTGCTCATGCTGCCACAAATAACCATGCAGACCAGCCTCTGATTGTGAAATTCGCTTCCAGATTTTTCTGCAGTGCTTCAAAGGATGTCACTGAAGATGCAAACCTCTGGGGCTTATCTCTAAAATGTAGACAGCAAAAACAGGTGATGGAAATGCCTCACTCATTTCAATTATGCTAACTTTTATCCTGGTGGGTGTTGCATAAGTCCTAGCTTTTAGGATATACAAAAATAAACAACAAATGACATCGATTGAGTGTGGTTTAGCTGATAAGGCAATTGGAAAACTGGGGTTTATTCCAAGCTCTTCTACTAACACACTTGAGTGGAATGAAACACTTTCTTTTCTTTGACCCCAATAACAGTTTATAAGATAAAGTCTCTTGTAAGAAAGAACTACCTTTTGCAAAGTATGTGGATATCACCCCTCATTCCAGAGTTGTGATTTCAGTCAGGGTCTCTATGTGCTTTGCTGACTGAAAAGTAATTAATTGTATTGAGCTTGGTATTTTCACATTGTTTAAAGGTTAGACACTTCCTATTCTAAACACACAGTTGAGCATTTTGGTGTCATTTTTTTTAATAGAAGTTCAGCAATGATCCTCAGGCTTTTCTCTCCCTATTTCTCAAAAAAAAAATAAATTTAAATTGATGTAGAAAATTATAACTTGATCGTAAAAGTATTCCATTGTGACAGGAGGGCAGATATCTGTGTCTTTTTTTTTTTTATGTGAGTTATTGAAGTTTGACATCCTTTGAGGAATATTTTTCATAACCCAGTGTTTGCTACCCTGTCTATCCAATTATTTAGAACAAGCAATCTGTCATTTTATTGTTTCCTTCCAATTATATAACTTTGGTGACAGTCATGGCAGAGTATCCTCTGCAAGTGAAATCAAATCTCACTGAGGATTCCAAGGGCTGCAGTGTGTGTGTGTATGTGTGTACATATGCATGCATTGTGCAGAAATGAATCGGAGGTGGAAATAATAAAAGAGGACAGTTGGTGTAATTTAAAAAATAACTGCTTGTACACAGTGCAGAAGATCCAAAAGGGAAATAAAATATATTTTGCTGATTCTCAGTTTTCAGAAACAGAACAGGTATAACCTGAGCAGGTAGTGGATGCTCTTTTGCAAATACTGAAGTGATGATCCCACTCTCCTACATAATTGTGCAGGTTCTATGTACCTAGCCTAAAAAGTATCATAGTGCTGTGAAGAGAAACTACAGTTTTCTGCGTAGCCATTAGTCTCTCTGTCCATCTGAGATATCATCTATTGACAAGGCCAGAAAGTGAGACAGTCCCTTGGAGCTCTATCAGATCAGACACATTTATTAAACTGAGGGACAAACTGGGTCCTCACTTACAGCATGTTGCTCCCTTCAACTTCAAAAGCAGTTGCAGAAGGTGCCAGGAGCAAAGCTCACTCTATCTTTTCATTGAGTGACCAATATAGTCAGGCTAGAATTTTTCAGACTTATATACTAAATTTGAAAGTGGAAGCAAGTTGCCAGGTTGTGCCATCTTTGATGCCGGCAGAGGGAAAGGGAAAAGCATTCAAAAGGCAGTTGGGTCCAACACCAGTTAGCTAGTCAGAAAGTAGAGAACAGCAGTGAAGCTGGGAAGAAACACCATGCAAACAGCTGCAGTGTGAGCTAGAATAAGCAAGTGTCAGTGGTGTTAGATGGTAGAGCTGCATGAACACTTTCACACTCCAAGCGAAATTGTCAAGTTATTATGTCCAATTGGGCATGGATTTCTTATTATATCACGTAAGTACCACAAGCTGTACTGGTTGCAGAGTCACAGAACCCTTAATTAAAGAAGAAGGGGAGAAAAAAAGAAAATTAATAAAATTGTTCTTATTTGAGATCTTTGAAGATGAATATTACACTCTACTGTAAACCTATGCTGAACAAAATCCTGCAAGCATATGCTTATGGCCTGGCAAAGTCACGCTGAACTACTTTGCCAAATCTGGGCTTGAAAGTTTAAAGCATTTCAACTGAAGCTGATTTGAAATAGTTGTGGTTTGTTTTTTTTTCTTTCCTTTTATTTTTTTTTTTTTTGGACATTCAGTGTATTTCAGAGTCAGCACTGGCCAACTCAGTTTTCCTGTGTATCTCACAGCTATAATGTGTAAAGATGTTGAGGCTTTTGGGAGCACTTCAGCTGCAGCTGATAGCATGATCAGGGAAAGATCTAATGATTACAAACACTATTAGGGAGCCAATCCTTGTCAACTTCACAGGGTTTTTTTCAACACGCTATCCAAACTTTTTTAAAAATCAGAATCTTTTCTCTGCTATATGGAGATGATTTCCCTAATTTGACAGTGTACTCTACCTGACCCACCGGTATTTCTGCTCAATGTTGCTCTTGCTTAGCTTGTATACATCAGGCATTTTCTAACAGAGTGTAACAAACTTACTTGCAAACTGCTTACAATATTCTTTCACCAAACTGCTTACAATATTCTTTCACCAAATTTGAAGAGGATTGTGAGGTGGTTTTAATGACATTTTATGACTCTGTTTTCAATGTCATTTTGGTTAAACCACCTTTCAAACAAACCACAGCTGTAAAACAGGATGGTCAGCTCTGGATCCATTCTCCATGAAGGCTCCTGTGCTTTAGGATTTGTCCTTCACTGTTAGTATTTCAGCATATTTAGTGCCCTGCTGCATTTTTTCTTGCAGCTATTTGAGGAGGCCTACTGGGGTGTTAAGACTAGATCTTATCATCCTGCTTTGTAGATGAGCGGCCTTTTTATATGAACAAATGAACATCTCGTTGCCATGGACCACTAAGTTAACGTGCCCACAACTTACTGTAGATATTTATGTTGTTTTACAAAATAATTAAAGCCAGGAAATAAATCATAGATATCAAAACAAATAGAACCCAGGAGAATCCTGTTCCCATGATGATGTCCATGCCACTAAACATTGACTTGAATAAGATGTAAGGAATAAAAGGTCAAGGAAAATTTGAGAAAATAAGTCATGTTTGTAAAAGCACCAAAGGAATAATCAGTACTTGCAGTAGTCTGTAAGAAATAACATCAGGAAAGGCACTGTGGGTATTACTATGCAAATGAGGACATCATGAAGTCCAGTCATTTCATACATTGCCAGGTATTCTGGTATAGTGACCAGCAGGTCAAGGGAGGAGATGCTGCCCCTTTGCTCTGCTATCATAAGACCCTACCTGGAGTACTGTATCCAGCTCTAGACTCCTCACTACAAGAAGGACATAAACCTGTTGGAGAGGGTTCAGAGGAGGACCACAAAAATCATCAGAGGTCTGGAACACATCTGCTGTGAAGAAAGTCTAAAAGAGTTGGGGTTGTTCAGGCTGTAGAAGAGAAGGTTGCAGGGAGACCTTATTGAGCATTTCAGTACTTAAGGGGGCCTGTAAGAAAGATTACCATTCTGTAAAGGAAGTGGATATTCTGTAGCATACTTCAGGAAAAGAAAAAATCAAAGCAACCTATTGAGTGGCTTTCTAGGTAGCAAATAAGGTCCTCTTCTTTCTAAATTATTCTTACATTCTTCTTGAAAATTAATATTCCCTTCTTATCATCTGAGATGTGTGACTTCATTGGTATCACTGAACATATATAAATCTGACTACTGAAAAGACACTGTTTACATGTTAAAGATGAGGGCCCTGGGTGGAAAGCAGTGTTTAGAGATCTGTTCTGTCTTTGGTTTTGCCACAATATCCATGTCCAACCTCACTTACTGACATTCGTTTTGCAATTCAAGTTGAATGGGGTAATTTATTCATTATAAATCACTGAAAATCTGTACTGAATATTTTTCTGGAAAGTCTAAGACTGATTAAAGCACATATACTGCTGTATGTGTGGCAAGTGAAAACAATTTTAATACCATTAAGAGCTCTAACCTGGAAGGTGCTAAATATTTTCAGTGTTTTGAGCCCTTGTTTTTGAGGATGATTGACATATTTTAGGATTAGATCCTTGTTTTTCACCTAAGAAATTAAATAACACATCAGTTTAATTTGAAGTGACTTTGCCACAAACCCACTTCTCTTTCAGAATGGGTTGGATATCAGTAGGATTAAATGTTCTGACTATAGAAAGAAATTCCCCCAAATGTAAGCTTTTAAATGCGCCTTCAAACAATGATCAGATGTGGAAAGTTGAGATCTGTTTTCTGTGTGTGGCAGACTGGCAGCAACTGGACCTAGGCTTAGAGTTTCTGCCTTCACTAACAGAATTTTGTTAGTAGGTCTGCCAAAAGCAGGAAATTGCTGGCAGCTTTGGTGGAAAGTGGAGAATTCAGCTAGTTTTTGTCATCCCAAAAGGTCTGCACTTATGAAGTGCTCTCTTGTATAATAAAGTCCATTTATCTGATGTAAGAGATTTCAACAGCTTGTCAATGTTCCACAAGAAACAAGAAGAAATAATTCAGTTGAAGCTGTATATAGAGGTAACAGAGATGCTGAAATGTCATGCTCTGTGTTCTCCTCTTTGTTTGGTGTATCAGGGAAAAGTAATCAGAGTGAGAATGTAATTTAATTCAAGGTCAGCCACAGACATTATGTGAGGCCTCATAGAATGAGCAAATGAATAATAAACAAAATTAAAAACATCTATTGCTGTCTCTATAGTCTGTCTTTTTGTTTGGCATAAATTATAGTTTTGGAAGGTCAGGTTTTTTGTATGTTATTTTGTTTATTGAGGAAAGTAGATATGAACCTGAGAACAGAAAGGTTTAAAATTAATACCAGAAAACCTTTTTTATAGAAAAGTCTATTCAACTATTTTGAAAATGCTCTGAAAGGAAGAGACAGAAATCTGGTTGCTTGCTTCAAGTTAAACTTGAAGTGGGCAAAACACTCCAGTATATAACACTGGGATATTCTGTGCTGTTGAGTCTTTCCCACTTCTAATTTCTATAGGCTACCACCTATGAGTCCTTCCCACTTACATACTTGTAAGGGTAGAATTTAACCTGACAGTTGTATGCAAACATTTAAACAGAAACCATTGAATCATTTTGAGAGCAATGATACTGGTATGTCTTAAAAAATAAGAAACCTATAAAAAGAGTCCAAGAAATAGGACATATATTTATTTTTCATTTGAAAGTGGTGTTGAATGGCTCACTGAAGTTCCCGAAGAGTTCTGTGGGCTGCTGTGCCTCATGTACATAAATATTATCAGACAAAGCTCATGGGTATAAATATTCCCAGACTTGGACTTGTTGCCAGTTCAAATTCCTTTATATTGCTCTTTTCCTTATGTATATCAAATATTCCCATTGCACTCCAGCAAAGCAGCAATTTCTATTTATAGTTTCCCTATTCTATATTTGTTATAATGAATATGGATAATATATGCTCACAGAAGTCATTAATACTATTGCTATTACATGCATAGAAATTACATGGTCCTGCTCTCTCAGGTGCTCAGATGGAAAGAACAGGAGGAAACTTTTTCTGTTTCCCTACTTCATGAAAATATATCAGCATCAGGGCATCCAAAATGAAGATGCTCTGAGTTATATATGAAAAATCTCTCTTTTTTTTTTTTCCATTGGAACACACTGTGTATCACTAGTGTTCCTATTATATACCAGGGACTTCCTGAACATTTCATGTTACACCTATGAATACTGACTAACAGCACTATATCAACATTGTCAAAAGCCAATCCCAATATTTGACAACGTCAAAGGGAGATAGGATGTGTTTGCTCTGATGCAGCTTGGACATGAGGGATGATGTATGGAAAAAAGTAGAGGAAGAAAAGAAGCCCTTCATACCAAGAGACTAACTTTTAGTATTCTTAAATATCTAACATTAACTATTAGTGAAGTTGATTTAAGTAAAGCTGAATGTTCAACATAGTACATTCCTAATGTGTATGCTTAACAGAACCAGTTTATGATATTGTTAAGCTATTATATTCAAAGAACAAATAAGGGTGGTTTGTTTTATTGTTTTGTTGGGGATTTGTTTGTTTGTTTGTTTTCTGTTTTGTTTTAGATTGATTGGTTTGGGTTTTTTTTGTTCTGAAAGAGATGCAGAAAGCTGGGATGGATGTTTGTTCTTAATGTAAGTCACCGATTAATAAAATGTGTTATAATAGTTGTGACATGGACTTTAAGACTTTCAAAGCTATGTAGTCTCCCATTAATTCAAGTGCAAATCGGAATATGGTTACATTCTGTTGAAAAAGACTGAGACTTCAAGGGTCCCATTTTACTTACATTTATGAAGTTTGTGATAATTCACCACAGCAGCACAAACTGGCAAGAACAGAGATTCAATTTGATCTGTCTGTCTTTCTCCCCCTCTCCTCCTAATGCTTAATAAATTTTCCAGAAGAGAGATACATATACTATATTCTCAGGACTGTTAGTTTAAGAAATGTACTGCTTGCTTTTTCCTTGTATAAATTAACTACAGTTGAACCTTCTACCAAATCCAGAGAAAATACTTCTGTTTGTAAAAAGGTTTTTCATTCATTATGATTTAATTCTGTATGATTTAACTGTGGTCATGATCTTTTTCTCACACTATGGAAAATATTTTTTCATTACAATTTTTTTTTTTACACTGTGTCTTTCTGGCATTACACAAGTAATTGAAGTTGTTTACTTTCTGTCATACTTTTTCTTGGTCAGATAATACTTTTGTGGGGAGAGCCATGAAGAAGTGCCCAGCTTAGTCCTGCTGAGCATAAGACCCTTTAATCCTCCCATTCTACGTAATGAGTCTGTTCCACTTGTGCTTTGTCTCTAGTTGTGTGTTTTCCTCACACTTTTCTGGATGCAATCCAATCAATGTTTGATTTCCAAAAATGGCCCAGTGAGAAGATTTCTTTTCTTATGGTCATCCTGCAAAAATTGTTTATTCTGAAGTTTCAGGAAAGGTTATTGAAACACTTTAGAAAAAAAAAAAAAAGGCACAAGAGAAGAGGTTTTCTTGAGCATTCACTTGAATACCTGTTAGGAATCTCTGCAGGTCCTAGGACAGACTGAGATTTCAAAGTGCAGAAGGAGAGTATTAACTGAGCTGGTGCAAAATCTGCACAAGATAGTTGTTGTTTATCAGGCAACTGACTCATGAACAAGGGAAAATATTTAGGAATATTTAGGTGCTTAAACCAGTGACCAGCTGTGGCTGTCCTATCGTTCCTTGAAATCAGAAAGCAAGATAAGTGCAACAATACTTTAGAGACATCTTTGGATAGTGCCTAAAATAAGTGCAGGGTTTAAAAATTGTGCCAGAGACTGACCTTCAGTAATCTTGTCCAAGTAATCTAATATGTTGATCTCATTACACTGCACCTGTCATACCTTCTATCTGTGTATCAGGGAAGTAAAAAAGATGGTTTAAAAAAGTGGTCAAGTCATTCTAATAAAAAAAAAGGCTCAAAGTCCTGTTTTGCTTTTTTATTCATGTCCTTGCTAAAAATACATTGCACTTACATAACACTTTCCACAGGAGAATCTCCAACACTTCACAGATTTGAACATAGCCTCTCAGAGTGCTGGTGAAATAGCAGGCATTACTCTGCCCATTTCTGCCTTGAGTAAATAAAAGCAAAGGGAGTAGCTTGTCTTTTTTTTTTTTTGACAACAGAAAGCTTGTGAAATGAAGCATGGCGAAGCCCACTGTAGAGGAATGCCTCCATAATTTTAGTCAAAGTTTGGTATATTAAAATAGTCCTCTTATAGAATCACAGAATTTCCTAGATTAGAAAAGACATTTAAGATCATCTAGTCCAATCATTAACATAACACTGAGAAGACATTGACTAAACTATATCCCTAAGCACTACATTTACATGACTCTTAAATACCACCGGGGCTGGGGACTCAACCACTTCCCTGGGCAAGCTGTTCCAGTGCCTGATAACCCATTCAGGAAAGAAAATCTTCCTCATATCAAATCTAAACTTCCTTTGGCTCAACTTCAGGCCATTTGCTCTTGTTCTATCACTTGTTACTTGGGAGAACAGACTGTTACCTCTCTACAGCTTCCATTCAGGTAGTCGTAGAGAGGTTAAGGTCTCCTCTGATCCTCCTTTTCTCCAAGCTAAACAAGTCCAACTCTCTCAGTTTCCCCTTATAAGACATGGGGTCTAGACCCTTTACCAGCTTTGTTGCCCTTCTTTGGACATCCTCCAGTGCCTCAGTGTCCTTCTTTTAGTGAGGGACATAAAACTCAACATATCAGCCTTTTCCTCATCCCTAGTTACCATGTTTCCTCCTGCATTTAATAGAGGATAGAGGGTCTCCATGGCTCTTCTTTTACTTCTAATGTATTTATAGAAAGAGTTCTAGTTGTCTTTTACAGCCGAAGCCAGATTAATTTCTAGGTGGTCTTTGGACTTTCTAATTTTCTCCCTGCATAGCATCACTACATCTTTGTAGTTGTTGTACGTGGCCTGTCCCTTCTTCCGAAGACCATAAACTCTCCTTTTTCCCCTGAGATGTAGTGAAAGATCCCAGTTCAACCAGGCTAGTCTTCTTTGTCACTGTCTTGTCTCACAGTCCATGGGGATGGCCTGCTTCTACACCTTTAGGACTTCCCTCTTGAAGAGTGTCCATCCTTCCTGGACTCCTATGCCTTTCAGGACTGTGTCCCAAGGGACTCTGTCAAGCAGTCTCCTCAACAAGTCTGCCCTTTGGAAGTCCACTGTGGCAGTTGTGCTGTCCCCCCCTTACTACTTTTCTAAGAATGGAGAACTCATATTTAGAAATCAAAATATTTGACCCAGACATGTGATATTTTACTAACTTTCTACAATTAACAAAATTCATGGAAGAACTGTGAGACCAAGAGCAGCACTCCAAGCTCCCATTCCTTGCTCCCAGGGATGTGTAATCCTGCCTTTATAAGAAATATGTAAGAGAAATGAGGAGAACAAGGAGATCCTGCTGGGCTATATTGTACTACTTTGCATCATATATTGAAGGTACAGCATCCGTGTCTGCTATGCCACTGTTAGAGAGATCCGTTTTCACAAAGGGCTGTGTTGCATAATGAGACAGTAGACTGGAACAGAATAATACCTTCTTCCTTTAGTTGGAAATACTTTAAGTAACCTGTAAACAATTATTATATTTGGTGGGTAGATATGTAATTGCACTATAGAGTTTTCAATCATAAAGTCTAAATAACCCCACATGAGAAGGAAAAAGACCTTTTTAGTGGTTATGAAAATAAACTAAGAACCCAGCAGTGAAAGGGTCAAAATGGTTGTATTAACTGAACTCTCCTGAGGACATATGTTGTTTACAGTATACGTTTAAAATAATATTCCTGGCTAGTCAGGATTTCCCTCAGGATAATGCAATTACAACAGTAACAGAGGATTAATTAAAGACTTTCCCATAGGTGTTGCTAGAGATCTCGAATTGACCAAAGGGGGATACATTACCAACTCAGCACAGAGGTGAACAGACCAGAGTTGTTCAAAATAATTAGTTAGGCACAAGGGCAGGGTTGAGCTTTTTGCCTCATTTATCTGATTTTGATTAATACTATAATTTCTTTATTTTATGCAGAAGAGGCATATTGGTTCCCATTTATGTATGAAAAATGAGTAAGGAAGATCAAGTTTCTGAATAAAGAAATCAATAGCAAATGAATTTATTCTGGTGCAGTGTCAAGTAGGATATAATTTTTTTTTTTTTTTTTCTTTGACACTTGGTTTAAATACTTGGCTCCAAGGGGTAATTTTTCTGCTGCAAAGGGAACAACAGTCGTGCTCATGCACAATGCATGGAGTGATGCAGATGCATGACAAGGAACAACTGGGACATGAGAGGGTATTAGAACTAGAGGCTCACCTCCCCATTTTTTTCCTTCAAAATCATCTCTGCCTGTACTTGTGAAGTCCTGACAGAAGCTGAGTCATAGTTCTTAATTTGGCAAGGCCACTAATTTGGAATTACAATGATAAAGTAGAAAAAAAAAGAAAGTACTCCCTTTCTCCAAATGTCTTGTTAAGACAGAAGAAATACAGCAATCCAGAATGTGTTATTTTTGCATAAATGGTTATTTTGGTATGTCTCTGTGAAGGTTCCTTTTCTGGATGGACAACTTACTGAACAGAAAAGGTAACTGCAAAATTTAGATGAAGTGTGCAAAAATCTGCATTAGAAATGAGTGAACACCTATCTCAAATGAGGTGTACTGGGGAGATTTGGACTGGATCCCTCATGCATCATAACCTGTCAGCAGACTGACTGTGGGCTGTGAAGATAAAGTTTCTTGGGCTATTCTGAGCATATATGCCCTGAGGTATGTTAGGTCAGCCTCCCATTCAGATTTATATATTTATCACATTTTTTCCATATAAAAACTGTACAACAACCTTAAAAGAAGATTAAAATAAATCAGATAATACTATCTTTAGAATCTGCATAAAAAGTATATATCTCATGAAGAAAGTGATAGTCTTTTCATAGTGAATGTTTTATTATAAAAATCAAGGAACATGAAGTCATATGCTCCTCATATGGGGCTTATTATGACAGTTAACCCTATGTGAAGATCTGACCCATTTTAAAGGTGTGGGCAATATCTTTTTTCTGAATTTATTGTAGCATAAACAATGAATTTGTCTGAAAGATGGTAGAGCAAGAAGAAACAAAAATTAATTTATGTAATGTACATATTTGCCATTTATTAAGTTTGCTTTCAGATACTGTAAATTGAAGCTTACCATAATAGAATATATTCCACTTAGCCATAAATGTGAAGGGAAATCTAAGATGTTCTAAACTTTCTTAAGGAGCAAAGATATTGTGCCTTTTGATTACTGAAGCGGCATGAGAGAAAGAATAGATTTCCAGGAAGATATAAGGATATTTTTCAAATAAACAGAAAATTCCAGAAGAGTTGTGTCAGTTTAACAGGAAAAGAAGTTAATTTTGTTTGTGAAGGAAGTCTTAGGAAAGTGCTGCCCCTGTTTCACTGCATGAAAAACCTCCTGTTTATTGATATCATGGCAGGTTTACTAAGGAGTATTCCAGAGAATACTGCAAGGAGAAAACAAAGAACTTGGCAAGAAAAACATTATCTGAATATCTATTGTACCTATAATTTTCAAAGGCAGCAGTTAGGAATATGACCCAGGTAAATTTCTATGTGCCATCACATTTCCCACTTGCCCCTTGATAAAAAAACTGTTCTTCATTGAAAATTGGAAATCAGGTGTGTTCATATAAATGTACTTTTTAACAGACCTAAGACAGTGCAGTATCCTAAAAGGACACAGTTGTGTCCCACTCATGGAGTACTCTTTTGTGCATATTTCTTGACCTGTTCAAACAGCAGATTTTCATGATACAGCGCCTGTGCCTCAGAGGTGTTCTTATGGATCTGCTTCAGATATTTCCTTTGCACTGTATATTTACACTTACCTACCAGTGCCTCCAGGACTGATTGCACCACTCACTATGTGAGCAGTGTGCATTGAAAGTTTGACCTGCTTGACAATTTTGGAAGTATGCAGCAGCTGTGTGCTTGTGAAGAGGCTTCATTGTTCACATATGAATCTTACCACTACAGAAGACGTGCATAAAGCTGTGCATGTGGAACTTGTTTTGATACAGGTAGGACAGTGCAGACAAACAAAACCTTTCTCTTTTTCTTTTCCACACACTTTTGCGTTTCTCTTACTACCATAAATAGGCTGTTATGGATACCGTAGGGCTAATGTTACAGCCTCCTGGAGGTCCCTTTAGCAGCTGTCACTAGATGGCGCTAGCTGTATAAGAGAGGTGTCCCCCTCTTTTCCATGTCTGATTCAGACCTCTCTCTGTCAAAGACCTCGAGTGCTTGGCTCAGTGTGAGAGATGTGTTTCTACAGAGTCCTGGGAACCCAGAATAGCTGCTTTGTCGCTAAAGGTTAATAAATTAATAGGGATTAATTAGTGAATTTACAGAGGTCTGGATTTGCTGTGTATGTGGATTTCTTGCGAACACAAAGGAGATCTCTTGTTCTGGCAGTATTTTCAAGGGAGTTTAAAATAAGCAGATGACCACTAGTTTTATTTTGGCATTCTCTCACTTTTGCCCAGAAGGGTGTTTGCCCTTTATCAAGTCTCCTAGAAACAAATCTTTCTCAACAGTATAGGGCTCTCCTTTATTCTTGTTCAAAAGGCAGCCTGACAGGTGACTGGGAAAGACTGGTTGTAGAAGAGGTGGAAAGGGGAGCACTGCATCTCAGAGGAGTGGGATTTGCCCTATACGCTGTGCAATTGCTTGGAGAAAGTCTGGATGGTTCCTCTGAGTCCAGGTCTTAGATCAGGTCTTTTCTATCCCTCAGAAAGCGTGTGGAGTAGGTTCTGGACTATGGACGGTAGAAAGTATATGAAAGATGGGAGGGGAAAATAAGTAGAAGGACTAGTTAGGAAACAGCACAAATTGTGTTTTACCTGCTGTGTGTTCTCTTCACTATTTTTAATGCTATCCTATTGCACTACAAAACGTTCCTGAGACCAAACCTTCCCATCCTTGGCCTCAAGAAGAGTTTATCTGATGAAGGCACCAAAGACATCAGGTTTCCATCTGTAGCAATAAAACTCTTCCCTTCTGGTGAAAGAAGGGCGCATTGCTCTCAAATGAGGAGAGATGCTAAGTGCAGTGACAATTGTTTCCCAGGGAGAAGGAGTCAACAGGAATCCAGTATTTAATCTCATACCCACATCACATGATTACAGAGTGTCACTCGGTGCAACCACTTGATGCAGTGCACCGCACCTCTCTTAGCATAATGCTGACTCCCTGACAACAATTTAGAGAAAACTTCTATAAGCTTTGATAATTGTTTCCCTTGATGAAACAACCCAGTGACATGGCAGGGCTAGAATGAGAATGAAAGGAAGAGTTATGAGACCACAAATTTCCCAGATTCCAAGTTGCACCTATTAGCTGACAATTAAATTACTGACCAACTTCAAAGTCTACCGCAACTGGCACTAATCAGAAGCATTTATGGCAGTCGCCTCAGAAAGGCCAAAGATTAAATGTATGTAAAGATGGAGTAGCTCAATCTGTCCCTAAAATGATGACCTTAGGCAGTATTTGACCATTCTGCACACATTCTGAAACTGAGCTGATGACTTAGCATAGCATAGCACTATTACCACTACAAAAACACTTTTGATCATACATAGAAAGAAAAAGCCCACTAGAAAATTTAAGACAATATGTGCTCTCCTACATACTGTCTATATCATATGACAAATGAGCCAGCACTGTGCCCTTGTTGCAAAGAAGGCTAAAGGCATCCTAGGCTGCATTACACAAAGTATTTCCAGCAGGTGGAGGGAGATGTCTTTCTCCTCAGCATTGATGAGACCACACCTGGAGCACTGTGTCCAGTTTACTCCCAGTAAAAGAGAGATATGGAGATACTGGCGGAAGTTTAGTAAAAAGCCCTGAAGATGATTAAAGAACTGGAGCATCTCTTCTGTGAAGAAAGGCTGAGAGGGCTGAGACAGTTCAGCCTGCAGAAGAAAAGGCTTGGAGAGGATCATATCAATGTATATAAATACCTGAAGGAAGGATGCAAAGAGGGCAGACAGAAGCTTTTCTCAGTGGTGCCCAGTGACAGGACCACAGGCAATGGGCACAGGCTGGAACACTGTGACTGAAATAGGCAAATAAACCAGTTTTAAAACCACAGGACCTTTCTTGGTCCTATTCAACTAACTCTTAATTACATGCAGTTAAGTATGTAAAAGTACATACCTATTCAAGCTATAAGTCTGAACATTAGTCTATTAGAATTGTTGTTCTGTCTACAACAACGGTGAGTAGAGGATATACAGGAAAGAAAAAAAGAACAGGGTTTATACAAAACAATCTTCCCCCAGGTATTCCTGCCCAGTTTCCACAGACATAATCTGAGGAATTTCATGAGCCTGGGCTTGCATCTGCCCCACTGAGCTTAATAGACACCAACGGTCCTATCGTCCATAAATTTGTCTAATCTGTTCTTAACTGCCTTTTTACTTTTAGCTATCTTTACTTGATATGACTGAGTTTCAAGATTTAATTATTGTGCTGTGTGAAAACAAACTTTCCCTTTTGTGCATTTTAAGCCTTCAGGCTGAGAGTTTCCTTGGTTCGTTGTAACATTCTCATCCAAATCAAGAGGAATGAAAATTACTTGGTTCCACAAAGCTTTGGATCTTTTAATCACCTCCATATAGTGTCACTGTTGTCAGCCTTGGTGCCAACAGAGATAATGCTCTCTGAGGAGCCCCTGCGGTGGCCTAACACTGTACATCACTGTCCATGTCCTGGTCAATGTGCAAACATGGAACAGTCAGATTCTTCAACCCCATTACTCCCCCAAAACTTGCAGTCCAAATATAAGACACAGTAAAACATACTAATAGAGGGAAGCAAAGAAAGCAACAGCCCAGGTTGAGTCAGGTTGACTGGCATCATGCCCACCTATTTTTCCTGGATGTTGTTGGTTGTTTCAGGACAAGTCCTGAACCATAAATGCAAATTCTCTGGGTAAAATAATTTCCGCCCACCTTTCAATATTCCTGCGAAGAGAAAAAAAACACAAAAATCTCACCTTGCATTCCTGAAGTGTGTCCTCTAGGCTCACACTTCTCTAGTGCCAGATTTGGAGGCAATCAGCAGTTTCACTGCTACTGTGGCTGAAGAGGAACAATAGTATGATCCTAAGGAATCCCGGTTTGGATTCAAGCAAGCATCCACATGGCCAAAGAAGAAGTGCACCCCCACCTTCTGTTCCCTAAAGGCTGACATATTAGTTTGAAAAGTGGATACATGTACAACAGAGTTTGAGTCAGACAAAATCGATCCTTTCCTTTGCCAATGCAATAAAATGACCTCTCTCAAGTCTTGATCCTCACAACTATTTCCTGGTTTAGATTACATAAGCAGTCTGTGGAAATGGGCATGAGCATCTAGAACTAAGACTTTTCCAGACTTCAATTTATTTTCATAATAATTTATTGGCAAGTGGGCTTTGATTCAGTCCTGCCTTAACACATAACTTTTAATTTTGCAGCACAGTGGACTGCATGTACTAATGTCCTGGTTTGAGTTGGAATAGCACTAATTCTGTTCAGTGATTTTACTTTTCAGCTCAGCCTCTTCTAACTAACTGTACTTTCTGAAGTGAACTGCATAATTTCACAGACAGTGTCTGCTTCTAGCAGTGATAACACCCAAAGTTTCGAGTTACTACCAAGGACTTGTATGCAGAAAGTCTCTTATACTTGCTCCTGTGCAGACCAAGGTCACTGCTAAATCTTGTGTGCCACTTTGAAATGCAGGCTGAACCTGCAGAAAAGAGAGGAGAGGAGAGGTGACCCTAAACTGACCAATGAGGTATTCCATCTCATATATGTCATGTTCAGTATAAAGCTGAGGCATCACATGGGTCAAGCTCTCTTCTTCAATGGCTGGTGTCTGAGGCGGATTCTGTCTGTTCTGCCTTCAATCCTGATCCATGCATTCCTGAATTCAGTTTCTGAATCCAGCTCCTGAATCAGGTTCCCATCTGCTTCTGCATCCAGTCTGGGACTTCCGCAGTGCCTGCTTATGGCATCAGTGGTGATGGTGATGTAATTGCCATCAGGAGAGTTGGGTTTGGTATTTATTTTGCATATATTTTGTATATATTTAATTTTATTATTTTCATTAAAACTGCTTTAGTTTTCTTTTTCAGTCTATTAGTATGTCTCCCCATTATTCCCTTTTTCTTCCCCTCTGAGAAGGGAGAGGGATTAACAGAGAGAGTTTGTCACTTATCTAGTGACAGGTCCAGCCTTAACCCTTGACAACTGAAGATACCTGAAAGAACAGTATAGGAAAAAACCTTTTGTCAGTTCAATATCCTTATATGTCCTAATGTTAGTCTTGATTAAAATAAAGCCTGCAATATTGGTTTATGACTGTGTTTGTATAACATATGGTTTTCCATAAGACAGTCCTAATCATTACCTGTTTATCTATTTAAAGCAGAGTATTCTGTTATTCATTACACGCAAACAATACGTGAATACACTGGCATATTTATTGTTAAGGTCAATACAACAATAGGATTTGATCCTCTTTTCTTTGTTGCTTAGGAAAGAAAATCAAATACTTAGAAAGCCCGTGTTAATTTTTTTTTTTCTTTGCTTCTGACACCAGCAAGATATGCTTTAAATATGTATTCCCTAGTGGGACAAGCCTTCAAATACATACATTACATTAGGGCAAGCAAGACAGTACCAGGGTCTGACTTCATACAGATCTCAATGTGATCCTTAATTTGTAAAGCTAATCAACCACTTTCCTTAGATATATTTACTACAGAGATGCATACTTGACCAGCAACTTTCAGGCCTAATTAGCCAGTGTGCCCTTTGTGTTACCATACAGCAGGAACCTGTGAGATGTTTTTGGTGTTTTAGAAACATACGTATATGTTATAGGCATGCTGTTCCAGGCTTATAGGGTGTTTCCTAGGAAAACATCTAAGGATAATTCTTAAGTAAATGTTTTCATTTATGTAGATGTTTAAATTCTTACATCATTGTGGATGAATGTGAGCTTATGTGTACGTACCTTCCTGATATAGTTCGATGCTTTCATATTTTGTATAGCCTTTGTGAAAGTAAGGTATGCTGAGGAACCTATAGTGCATAAATTATGATATTAAGACCACATATTACAACTCTTAAACTTCTTAATTGCTACCACTTAAAATAAAATGTATATGCCCAGGGGACAGATGTAATATCATAAATTATCAGGACAGTCCATCTTGCTGGATTATCTTTCCTAACAGTTTGAAAAGATAATCTCCTGATTTGATCAGGCTCTGAAAGGCCCTGCTCAGGCCATGCCTCAGTAGCCCTTTTCTCCTACATTCTGAGCCTGCATATCTTCCCCTTAACATCAATGGAAATTAGAGTATTAGCCATCAGAAGCAAGTAGAAACTGCCACTATTAAATTAGATGGGAATAAAAAGTGCACCAGTTCTTCTATTTCTGGAAATTTCTGACATCATGTGCTGGCACCCTGCTCCCATAGTTAGCAATGATAAGATGAGTGAAGTGAATGAACTCACAAGAAGTAATAGCCTGTAGGAACCCTTCAGTAGCTTCTTGTGCAGCCATATGTGGCAGCCATATTATTGCCACCAGGATGAAGAATTTGAGCCAATATACTAGGGACGCCAGGGTTACAGATTTCTCAGGGAAAACCAAAGTAATTTGATTCGACATTTGGACTGTCCCAGACAGATTTTATGCATACTCTTTATTGCTGGTTATAAATATCTGTCTTTCACTCTGCCCCAGGGGAACTATGAGTTAGCAAGAAACAAAAGCTTCCTCTCTGTAAAGGTTTTTTCTTCTCCTATCAACAGGTGTTGTTGCTTTGCTAAGCAGGGATAACAAGGTGGGGAGCCAAGTGAAATCTCATCCCAGTTCCTGCTGCTTTTACCACAGACTCTTCTGTCTTACAAATTTTCTTTTATCTGCATCAAAGGCAGTGATGTAAATTTGGAGAAGACACCCCCACATACTTACCTATAGTTACTTGGGATTTGGCTTAAAGTGACCAGCATACGAAAGATGCACATGAGGCCATGAGTCTGGTTCAACTTTATTTGAGTTTTTCTGTTTTCATTATTAGTCTTTTGTAATTATTCTTAGTTTCACTTAATGTCTGTCATCTGTACTCCTTTTAACACTTGCTTCTAAATTATTGCATTGTACTTACCACTAATAGATATCAGGTGGACCTTAATCTTTTGCAGCATTTCATGTAGCCCCTTCTATATCTGAGACTTGGCCAATTGAGCTGTACTAGTGTCAATTAAAAATCTGACTTTAAATTCATTTGGTTAAGGTAGTACAGAAGTCTCTGTGTGGACATTCATATTTTGGATTATTTGTAAATCACTTAAAATAGGCTTAAACTAAACCAATCAAAACAGAAGGATGTCCAAATGAAGACTGGCATCAGTTTAATTAAACTGCAGCAACTATGTATATAAACAAGGCTTAAATCTACAGACTGTAAATTACTTTTGACTGTAACATTACTCATTTCATTTTACATCATCACAGAAGTTCAGCTGCTCTTGTATTCGGCCAAAATGTGGATCAGTCACTCCACAGTAGATTTTGATGAGCCCCAGATGGATGTACATAGAACGTACACTAAGGAGAGGAAATACCAGACCACTGTCATTAAGTAACCTTGAATACATGATGTGCAAAATCACGGTGAAAAATTTGATTATTTCTAGGCATTCAAGTACACTATTTTGTAAGATAACTATGTACTGAATCTATTCTCTCACCTTTTATGTTCATTGATTATTCATGAAAACTTAGTATTACTAGAAATATTGCAAAGTTGTTTTGGTAAACATAATTCATACTCATTTGATCAAATATAATTTTTATCTCTTGAATCTGTGACTGTTATGTGAACTTATTGCCAGTTAAGTATTCCCTGTAATAGTGGTCAGGTGTCATATGAAAGTTAAGCAAAAAACCTATAATTTTCATTGTTAACTAAGTAATATGATATTCTATTAATTAAAGACACTGTGGCCTTGCAACATGAGATTAATGACAGCCTGGTGTGCCAGGTAAACCTGAATCTCAATGTTTCTGTCTTACAGTGCATCACAAATTGGAGTTGTGGAAATGAGTGGTATTATTCAGCAGAATGTATTGAATTTAACAGAAAAACATAGCCAGTGAAAGTTAAACAAGTGCTTAAGTATCTCATTGAACCAGTGCTTCTGGATTGGGGAATAGAAAAATTTCCCTTCCTTCCTTCCTTCCTTCCTCCCTCCCTTCCTTCCTTCCTTCCTCTTTTCCATTGTTTCCCATATTAATTTTTAAGAATATTGGAAGCAGCATTAGTGGTGTCTTCTTCTCTGCTATATAATGCCTAGAAAAGAATTTATGGAAAATAGAGTTTGTTGTCTAATTCACATTTCAGCTATAGCATTAAGCAATACACTGGATTTTGTCTGGTACTGTCGTATACCATTTAACTGATAGAATTTGTACTTACAAACTTTTTTTTTGTCAAGCTTGAATTTGCCCAATGTATTCAAAGAGGCACCTTTTACAAATTCTGTCCTTTATGCACAGATGTGTTAGCACACATAAAAGTGAAGGGAAAGGTAATTTGAGTCTGCAGGACTTTATCAATAATTTTTTACTATCGGTTACTATTCCTCCACTTCTCTTTCACGAGAAAAAGGATTTGAAGGATGAAAAAGACCTTTACCAAGGAAGAATTTCATTTTGTTTCAATCCTGTCATGCCTAAAGGCAAACTTGTTTTTTACAAAAGAAAGGAAAAAGACTCTTAGTGAAATCCTTAACCAATCTTAAAGCTGTATATTGAAATCCGGGTTTCATTGTGGTCCTTTTCATTTATTTATTTATTTATTTTGATTGGTTTGTTGGTTTCCCTGTTTTTACTGTTGCTTGTTACTCGGACTCAATTTAGCATGATATTTAATTGCTGGGAGTCTCCATGTGTTCAAGGCCAGGAATTTGAAGTAGTTGGTTCCACTGAGGTTGGATCATCTTCGTTTATTGTAGGGAAGCTAGGTACTGTACTTCACACAGTTAAAGATTTATAAATTTCTGTATGGGCAAGCCCTCCAGTAAAATCCATTGCTGGAAAACTATTAAGCCTCTTTGTGTGTGTGTTGGTTTGTTTTTTTTTTTCCCCAGGAATATTAATCTTATTAAGGATGTGTTGATTTGCTCTCTGCTGACATAATAACAATATATATTTTTTCATACTTCTCTAACAGAATCCTACATCACTGTTTACTAATGTTTTTCCCCTTAAGAACGTCTCACTATAAGGTCATAAAGCACTCAAGCAAATATTTGGCATATGCTTCCTGTTCCTAAAAATATCATGATGTATAAATCCTGGATAAAAAACTACTTCAGAAGAAGACATAAATCACAGAATCACAGAATTGCTCAGGTTGGAAAAGACCTTCACAATCATTGAGTCCAACCTCAACCTCACCCTACTACCCTAACTCTAACAACCCACTACTAAACCTTGTCCCTGAGCACCACATCCAAACAATTTTTAAACACATTCAGGGATGGTGACTCAACTACTTCCCTGGGGAGCCTGTTCCAGTGCTTGACAACCCTTTCTGTAAAGAAGTTTTTCCTGATATCCAGCCTAAACTTGCCCTGGCGCAACTTGAAGCCATTTCCTCTTGTCCTGTCACCTGTCACTAGTGTGAAGAGACCAATCCTGCCCTTGCTACAATCTCCTTTCATGTATTTGTAGAGAACAATAAGATCTCCCCTCAGCCTCCTCTTCCCCAGACTAAACAGCCCCAGCTCCCTCAGTCGCTCCTCATAGGGTATGTTTTCCAAACCCTTTACCAGTCCTGTAGCCCTCCTTTGGACCTGCTCTAGCATCTCAATGTCCTTTTTGTATTGAGGTGCCCAAAACTGCACTCAGTACTTGAGTTGGGGCCTCACCAGTGCCGAGTACAGGGCAGTCTCAGTCCTCAGTTCTCAGTCCAGAGTTAGCCTTTGACCTTGGAATTTACTACCTTTTGCAAGTAATGATGCTCTGAGACTCTTTTCACAGTGTTCACTAATACTGTGTTTCTACATGAAATCTCACAGTTTCCTCCTCACTACCAATTCTAAAGGAAATTTTAGTTGAGGAAGAAACACCCAAAAATGGATACCAGAACAAAGTTAAAATGTTATCCTTACTTACAGAGCTGTTCAAGTGAATGGTATCCTACAGGTTTGGAATTGGTCCTCTATGTCTGACATGGACTGGTCCCAACCAGTAGAAATTTTTTATTGGCTGTGGGTGAATCACTTTATCTATTTCATTTTTTTCACCTGCAAAATAGGGCTACTAATACACCTAACAGTGAGATATTTAGAGGATTAATTAGTTAGGGTCAATTATGGCATTAACTCATAATCCACATAACAGAGACCTAGTCAGAGAAGAGAAGGAGGAGGAGAGGCAGAGTAGTAGGACCTCCTTCAGTCACGGTGCTCATGTCAGGCACAATGCACTGGAAGGCACCACTGCTCTATTGTGCTTGCACCAGTTCTGCTCATGAGAGCCCATTCTTACTTCCAGAATGAGTTAGCTTAGGCGGGCAGGCAAAAATAGCAGGTTTTGCAACCCATCTCACTGGTCAGCCTGGTCTTCATCTGTGTCCACAAAGTGAAAAAGACCTAGATTTTCCCCTCACTCCACTGTCTTGCAGACAAGCCTCTGCTCTTTAGAAAAGCAATGACGAGGAAAAAAGACATCACCCGTGGCTTTATATATTTTGTGGTTTGTAGGAGGAAGGAGAGTAGATCTCTGATTTCTCTTCAGCTTTTTTTTAATTTAGATTTGGTATGCAATAAACCATTCTGCTCATGCAGGATGTTATTTTTCTCTATAGGGGCTGTCTTACCATGCAGCCCTGCTTAGATAAGTTGCTCACGTAATAGTAGGTGATGAACTGGCAATGCAATGGCATTCACTAACCAAAACTCTCTCATTTCAGTACACCAAGGGGTAGCCAATTCTAAGAACAGCCCTGCCTGTCAAATATTCATTTCCTGGAACTGCTGCTTTTTAAAAAACATATGCCCAGAATGAACCAAGTTAAATAAAAACATATAGTAGGGAGTCCAATTTTACTGTGGAAACACATCCTTCTTGTACCTTTATTTACATGGCATTTCCCATGCTAGCTACACATACTCTAGTGCAGCACTAAAACCCAAGGCTTTTGTGCTAGTCATCTTCAAAAAGATGCTAAAGCATTAAACAAGCAGACTAGAGTACTTCTTTCTGGTTTGTAAAAAGAATTTTTCTATGGGCTTTCCATAAATCTCACATGAATATGCAGCATTTATCTACCAAACAAGTATTTAACAAACAGGGCATGTTATACTTGCCTCTATTCCTATCTATACAAGTACATTTAATTTGTAGCCTTGTCTGTCCTTTGATGCACAAATATCTGTTTACCTACATAGACAACCATACTAGCTATTTTGGAAAATATGTCCTTTATGTATAAGTAGTCAGTTGCACATACTGTTACCTAAACACAAATACAATGTGTAAGTGGATTCTCTTAAATTTATATAGCTATAATAAATAGTGAATCACACTATTTTTTTTTTATTTTCTGCTATCTGAGGTAGCCATTTTCACCACTTTTCTTGGCAATGAAAAAGATGAAACAAGACAAAACAAACCAGCAAGAAAAGAATAGCATGTAACCAAACACATAACAAAAGTTACTAAACATAAATGGTAAAATAAGTAGTTACAGAACAGCCATTGCTAATTCAGTAGGAAGATTATCGATCCAAGCTACTAAAGGAAGCAAACTGAATAAAGATCCCACTGGTAGAAATTAGGTATGTTCAGTGAGCAGTTGCACAAGGTCTATTTTAACAAATCTATTATTTTGTAATATTACACAATAATTTTTGTCTATGCTTTCACAGGAAATATGTCTTTAATCAATTAATGGAAAGTCCTACCTGTTAAACACTGGATGAATAAAGCAAAACAAAGCATGAATCATTTAGTATTTTTTAATTATTTAATAATAATATAACTCTGAAAAGAATATTGATCTCCCTTCTCTGCCATGTCACATGGACTTCAATACGTGTATACATTTTTTGTGCTTGTAATTACTTACAAACCTGCTTAACTCCTTGCAAAATGATTTGTATTAAAGACAATCCACTGAAGGCAATGGGACAAATCATACTCATCCATCAAGCATGAATCTAAGCTTTTCCAGGTTCAGAACCTAAAACTGTGCTTAGTTCTGATCTGGTGAGAGTGAAGAGTCTCTACAAAAACAAAGACTACATACTGAATAAATAATAAAAAAGAAGCAAATCAGCAATATTTACCCGGTTTTGCTTTCCTTCTCAAAGTCTAATATATCTGAACACTCTAAAAGTGTAAGTGCATAATTTGAACAAACTGTTTCTTTTAAAGAGAGGGTCGAATTTATTCAACAAGTGTTTTGTTCTTTTTATTTTGCCCCTCATGCATCAGGAATCTGAAAATCATAGAAACATATAGAAAACAGCCTCAAAACTCTAGACCTGTTTTTACTTATAATGCCATTTTAGTCCACTCTGGCAGTACATAGATTTCTAGTGGATTTGAATGCATTTTTTACCAGCTAAATACTACAAAATAGGTTTTCTGAAAATAAGATTTGAGAACACTTACTTAATTCAGTCTTATTGACCCTTTTTAGCTGATGAACTTTGCTCACTTTGAACAAATCCTGTCCTCTGCAGTGTTATCCAATTTACATTTTTCTTGGCAAGTTTACAAAGCAGTGGATTTATGATCTAGGGAAAATAATGAATGAAAAAATAATTTAAATGGCCAATATGAGTCGTGTTTTTCTCTGCTGTCTGCATCAGTAGCCTAAGTACTTCAGTTTACACATCTCAGTACCAACCTTAAGGATGAGATATCTCTAAACCTGCGAAACCTGTACTTCTGACACATAATTAACTTCTAAACCATGCATTACCATTGAAACTTTTGGTTTGGCTTCTGGTTATCTCTTTCAGTTCTCTTTTTCATTTTAATTCTCTCTCTGGAGGGAATATTAAAACCTAGTCTGGGTTTTGGGGGCTGTGCTGAAATCAATTGGAAGGGATTCTTATATGAAACTTGCTGTGAATTCCATGTGCTTTCTTTATAAAAAGAAACTTTGAAAAATGGGCCCCAGGCACACCCTGTGTAGGAAAGCCCAACAGCAGCAATACAGACTTCATTTTCTTAGGGACAGAGAATACAGCAAGAGGGTTCAGTCTGCATGTGCTGCCTAATACATGAGAAATCTTGGGAGTCCTGCTAGCCTTAATCCCTGCCACGAAGTGTATAAAATTTCACAGCTATGCTGCCAGAAAAGCCAAGACCACACCAGGAAAGCCGTCTGCTTACAAGAAGATACCTGCCAGGTCTTGTCTGCCAAAGCCTGGACTAATGAATGAATACACAATATCCCAATCAATCAAACTGGATTTGTCTTTGCCCCAGGTCTAGGTGAGGTCTGGTATGAGGTGACCATATCTGTCAAGCATGCAGTAGCTGTGGCCAAGAAACTGTCTGTACATTTATGCATTTATCAAGGCAGATATGAATAGAAGTCTTTATTTTTTAACTAAATGTAGTATACACACACTGGCTGCATGTACCTAAATGTATAGTCATACAAAGAGAGAGGAATACATATCTACAAACACATTCTGCTCAATTTAGGTATCATTGTATGCATATACCTATACACCCATGGAGTCATTGTCCTTTTCTTTCCCTCCTCAACTGTTTTTTTGTTCAAAAAGATTTCAGGCTTGCATATATTTATCAGTACAAGCACTAGAACTGTGATTACAAGAAACACTGAAAAATTACAAACAACAGATTTCTTTTTTTTTAACTGCAGTGGACATTTTTGTGTCTTGAAACTGTAGTTTCATTCTTAGTTTAATCTGCCTGTCAGGTAAATAGACAGCATTTTCACAAATGTGGATTTGCATGAGAAAAGTTAAAGGTATAGTGTGACAATGAGGCAGGAACTTCTGTAGTCCTCACAGCCATGTTAGAGATTGTAGTGTCTATTTTAAGGTGTAGGGGTTCAGCCTGACAATGGTCGCAGACTTGATGGTTGTTTTCATGCATAGGGGCTACAGTAGCAATAAGAAGATCTCACCGGGGTTGTTAACTGTTTCTTTGAACCTACTGAGCTGAAGCTGATGACTAGTCCTCCTTTCCTGGGAACACGCTTCTAGGCAAAGAACAGGGTAAGGTGAGTCAGAAAGTGTCCTGATAAAAGATAAAGTGGTCATAGAGTAATCACAGATAGGTCATCACCTGAGGGTTGGGAAGATAAGTGAAGTGATAGTAGCTAGATATGCTGGTGAGGTAAGAAGGTGTGACAGTAAAGTACCTTCCCATTCTGTCATCCTTCACTAATTCAAATCTATCCTTGAGTCTGTCCTACCTCCAAGGTTGTCTAATGGCACAATACACAGTGGTTCATCACCAGACTAGATGTTAGCAGAAGAGAGCTGTAGAATAAAGCCTCAGCGATGCATTAATTGTTGACTCATACTCAGGGTGATTTAAAAGTGCCTTGGTAGATGCATGCTTTCCAAGGCCCCTCCTCTAGCCACAGTCAGAGATATAATCCATATCTCCTTTCAATATTTAGAGTGACTTTGATCACTTGTATTGCATGTACAAAGCCAAATGTAACAGCGTGAACATTTTAGAAATTTAAGTTAGGAGTTTCAATGGTGAACTACTGGCTATCAGTATCTGGAGTGCACTGCCCCCCTCCTGCCCAGGAGTTTTGACATCTGGTCTCAGGACCAGTGTAGATATGGTGCAGATGTCTGTCCTGCAGTCTTAGAGGAGGCCTGTTCCTCCTTGCTTGAGAGCTGCCTTTAAACTCAGGCCCTCACACACAGCCCCTTCCTGAGCTACACCTATTTGACTTTCTGGTTTGACTTTGGACCAACCTCATCTATATGAACTGAGTATGATCACTAGTCTTTGACTTAATACCTGTCCCTGGAGCTGCTCTTTTCTTCTTGCTTGGATGCTGTGGGACTCCCCCCTTCACTGGTGAGGCTACTACCCCCACCTGCCCTGCCCCAGCTGTCCACTCCCCTCAACTATTGGAGTGGCCTGCTCTTGCTGCTCTGTGGCAGTCACAGTCTTCCCAGCGGCTTGTTTCAGTGGGAGCCTTTAGGCCAGTGCTGAGTTTTAGAGTTATAGTATTTAATTAAAAAATCTAAAACTATGCTTCACAGTATACATACAGAGAATGATTATAATCCTGCATGTACCAGGCAGTGCCTCTGCAGCTATGCCTACAGTTGCACAGAAAATATGCTTCTCTCCAGAGAAAACCTGCTGAATATCACAGAGGTTATTTTAGTACAAACACTAAATTTTAAAAAATAGGAAGATTTCCAGGAATCCAGAGTCATTCTCAAGAAAAAGCAGTATGGTGGCTATAACAGTTGGGCTGACCCTTGAAAACCAAGGTTTAAGACCTCATGCAGCTACATACATATTGTATGACCCCAAGATCATTGCAGTCACCTCATGTAATGTGAATCAGCCAAGTCTACAATTCCTATGCAGTCAGCAGAGGGAAATTTGCACCCCTAAAGGATGAATCATCTTGTCAACACAAACAGAATCTATTACACACTTTAGGTGGCTTATGGTCCCTGTGAATCATAAAAAGAGTCTAGAAAAGTAGATTAAACTGATCTTTAAACTATGAAAGTTAGGTGAAAAGGTTTCTCGTCTATAAAATAGGGATAATTTCCTAAGCCTATTAAATAAGGATAAATAAAAAATGTGACAGCTTTGGCTTAGGTGGTCTCCATTTTACAATATACCATAAGTCTTTCTTAGAGAGGTTTGAGGGGGGAGCATTCTGTGCCCAATGCATTTTGGGCACACAGTGTGGACTGTGCACAGAGTCCCATTGATTTCACCTGGTGCTCACCTATTGATTTGTAGTAACTTCATGGACATTGTTTTGGATCCCCAAGCTCCTGTAGGAGGAATCACCTCCAAGTACACTTTCATATTAAATAGAGGGTCTGTTCTCCCCTAACTATTCAGATGTAACTTCTATTAACATTAATGAGAGTTATACATATGCATTGAAGGGAGAATAGACCCTGAGGGCATCATATGGATGGCCTTTCAATATTCTGTGGCTCTCAGTGGGACTTCATACAGGATGGCACACGATGTAATGGGTCCACTGACTTTGTACCACTCTAGGTCACTAGCCCTAATATGATGTTAATAGAAAGCTTCTCATTAAGTTCCTAATTATGTGTGTGGTAACAAGACACACACTATATCTTCCATATTGCTACTTCCAAACCACTACAATGCATTCTCTCATAGGAACAATATACAAGTGACCATATCAGATAACCTCTGCTACATGTTAGCAATACTCATAAATCCTAATCTGTCAAATGCAGTCTCCTTTGGCACCAGAAGGACATTTTACATCTAGATGCTTCAATCCTGAATCTGAGAAAGAAGTGTATTAAAGTAGTGCTGATACTGCTATCAGATCAAATACATTTTCCATGATTCTGCCTAGGATGGATTAAAATGTAGGTCCCTGTGATCAAAGAACAGTGAATGAAAGCACAAGACTTGTCTCAGTCCTCTAGTTGCATAAACTCAGTGTGTTTGCTTCTTTTTTGTTCAGACTCTGCAGTGTCTAACACACTGTATTTGGGGCTGCAGGTGATGTTTCCCAAACTACCTGTATTATGTAAATTTACTGCTAAAACAACTGAAGCATCTGATCATTATCAGTCTGAAAGTGGAACAATCAAAACTATAGAAGCTGAGAAGCAGAGCAGTTCCCTGAAATTATCTGTTTTGAAGGAATACATTCATTTGACATTCCTAAGAAGTCAGAGACATCTGATTTCATAATATAATATGTAGAAGTAAAAAAGGCAAGTTAAACATTTGCCTACACACATCATGTTTACACGTGTTCAAAGAACTTCCCTAAAACTTTGCAGCCTCACCTAGCTGCATCATTTTTTGAGACTTGTTCACTATCGTAGGTTTGAAAACAAATTCAGAAACATGTTCCATCTCAGCTTGCTGTGCTTTTGGGGAACTCTTCATATTTCAGTGCTTCTGTGTGTGTGTGTGTTTAATGAATACACAGATGCAGAAAAAGAACAAAAAAAAAAAAAAAGGTTTTCTCCCATAGGACACATGAATATGGCATTAAGCAAATCTGTTTTGCCATCTATCCTCAAAGCTACAGGAAGGTGAAATAGATGTAATATGGATTTCTGCAGTGTATCAATTCATCCTGCAGTGAGATGAACAAATAATTTGAAATGCATAAATCATCCAATGAATGTCTTCTTTTCCTGCTCATGAAAAATCCACAAGCAAAGCTCACTTGCAACAAAAGGCTTTGGCATTAAAAATACACTAAACTGGGACTTTTTTCAAAATTATCCCATGTACTTTTTATTCTTGTGTGACTTTTTCATCATATCTTAAGTACCAACACTGATCTGTGAACAGGTCACACCACTTTCAGGACACCGTCCTCTCCTTACCCATACCTTTTCTACAACCAGACTTCTTTCCATTCTATCCATTGAAAAGGGATATCCATTGATAAGTAAAACCTCTCAGTTATTCCTCACACTGTACTTTCCTACCATGCTCTGATATTTATTTGCTTAGTTACACATATGCCGGCATACCTTGCTGAATGAAGGCCACAAGGAAGAATGTAAATATTTTAAAACCTTTCTGGGTTAATCCTGAACAGCTGTCTCCAAATATTCCATATACTGTATTCAAGATGTGTAACTGAGTTACAACTGCTTCCTTAAGTCATGTGGCACTGTTTCACTCCTTGGTGAATGAGCAATCTCCTCTGTGACTACTCACGCATGTGAATGTCTACGCATAACTTTGAAATTTGCTGGCCATGAAATTTCAAGAGAATTAAGCTCTGCCATGTGAGTGTTTCCTGAATTTGCAAATGAAAATGAGAGTGAACATGGTCTAAAAAGGCTGTGCGAATGAGTGCCAAGGAATCTCAGCAAGAGACTTTTTAGCAAAATTCTGGATCCGTGTTTCCCTCCAGCCCATGTTGGGGCCTCGGCTTTCAGAGTGCAAATGTCTCATATGGTATAAGCTGTTGTTTCAAATGCAACTAGAGCACAGTGAGACTTTTTCCTGAGTATTGTATTATTTGCCAATAATGCAACTTCAGATCAATCATGTACTGAGTAGTGGGTGTCTCAGAGGATTTAGGCATTCCTCAGTTCATCTTCTGAAACCAGCCTGGGCTTAAAATACATAGGTGAAAAAACTTATATGGTAGTAGATGTGCTTTTTTTTGAGGCAGGAAGAGAATTCTTCATTTCAGATAATTATTCCTAAGGTTAGTTTATTTCAATAAACAGTTTGGGACATTTGAGTGATGGGTAGGTGGGCAGTAAAATATTCCTCCCACACTTGAGAAGTGTCCACACATTCAGAAATACTCACTTTTTTCCAAACTGATACAGCCTTTCTTTTCTTCCAATGTCCTGGGGAACATGCTGGGAAAGGATTGAAAATGAAATAGAGAACTGCTGCAATTAAATGTAATTTTAAGTGGCATGAAATTAAGCAAGCCCAGAATAAGAAAATAAACAGAGCAGCCCTAGATTTTCCTTAGTATAAGTTCCCTGACTTCAGTAGAGTTACATGAAAAGTATATTTCTACTCACTCCCTCTCTCTCTCTGTGCCTGAATTCTTGATGTCAGCTTAAAAAGGAGAGTAAGCGAGAAGGAGAGAGAAAGAGAGGAGTGTATGGAAATTAACGTTTCAGTTTTCAGAAATGTACATTTAATGAAAAGTTTGAAAATAACCAACCTTTCATGGCCCAAAGAATTACTGAAAAAGATCTGTGTTTGCAACCTTGTTGGCAGTCAGGCTGTCTTGGGCAGCAGTAATTTTTAGTCAGAGGATTGCCATAAAAGCCTGAAAACCCACAGAGCTAATAGAAAACAGGCAGCGAAAGTGAAGTCTAAACCAAGAATTCATAGGCAAAGGCTTCCAAGCTCAGTTCAGCTGTGTGAGGTCTGGCTGAGTCACGCACTGCCACAGATTGGACTGGTACATCTAGAATAGCACCAGACTGAAGAACTTGGCATGTGAAGTTTAGGGTTAGGCTCCAAACACTTTCCTGGTGAGATTTCATCCAAGGGCATATATTAGCCAGCAGTCTCCCTGCCTGCTAGGGAACATCCCTGTTTTTAATTCTCTGCCCCTCTGTGTTTAAGTTCCCATAAATATCATGGGAATTAATTTGTGCATGTCCCTGCTCTAAACTGAGGCAGTGCTATGCATGCTGCATCTTTATGCTTTCAGAGACTTTCTAGTGTGTAAATCAGTCACTGTGGACTGATACAGGCAAACCTTTGGGGAGTGCTACAAGAAGAGTAGTGAAAGAAGACATGCTGGGAAAGGAGGGGAAGGACATAGGTATGATTGCATTAACATATAAACACGGACTGAGAATAGTATCGGTATGAATCACTTACTAGACAAAAAACAGGTCTGGATATTTGCTTCTGGATTTGTTTTCTTTGTAAGCTGTTGAGAAATATTTTAAATTAATCACAATTCCCTTACTGGTAAGTCATAAACAAAAGAAAATTGAAAGTTGTTAATGTTATTTAGTAAAGGTTGTTGTAATGTTATTTAGACAAGTAGATTTTATTAAATCCCTTGCTATTAAATGACACTATATCTGTGTTTTTGGTTTTGTTCTTGGGGTTTTTTTTTTGAGATGCATTTCCCCACCCTAATGAGGAAAAGAGAGGAAACCTTTATGATTGTACAGATCATGTAATAACCTCACTTCTAGCCACCACATCACGGCCCTAATTCTGCACTTCTTCCTCTAACATTACTGGTACTGGAGCAAGTAAGTGGCAGGGAGACCAACTTCATCTGGCTTTTCTTTGTCACAGTCTCCAGCCCCTGGCAGTGCTGCACATCTCTCAAGTCTGCATGGTTTAGGACTCTGAGGTCACTGCAGTAAAAGAAAGAGGAAATGGGCACGCACAAAAAAGATAAAAAGGAAAGTAACTATAGATGTCTCTGAGTTCATTTAGGGCAGGTTAAAGCCAACCACTTAATAAAAGGTTGGTGGAAAGGTTATCAAAATAAAGAGTATTTTTATTTTTGAAACAGAAGAAAAAAAAAATCAAGATGATCTCTACCTGGAGACACCTGCAGATGCTGATAATGAGTGTACTGTAACAGGCTAGGTGCTGCCTTGGGAATGGAAACACAAATGGGAAAGGGTCACAGCCAGAAACAGAGACTTAAGGGCACACTTGCTCCCCCAGGCAGACAGCATTCAGATCTGAGGTATTTGCCTGGCTCCTACATCTGTACTGTGCTGGGGTAAACCTCAGACATACATCAGTTCCAATTTTGAGAAAGTTCAGATCCCCATTTGCCTCCCTGGCTTTAAATCATCTGCAGTAGCAGAGGCTGTCATGAGGAAAACAGATTTAGTACACTCTAGCTACAGGAAAGGTAGTTATTATATCATTTTATATGTGTGCAACAATTTTCAGAGCCTCAGAAAGCTCTGAAAATGTAAATGAATATGAAGACTTCTAGGTGTGTGAGAAAATCTAGAAACACCTAAATTCTGTTGAAGGGTGAACCTCTAAAACTGCAGAGGTTTCAGAATTCAGTTTGGATATGGCTCTAAAAGTTCAGCTTGTGTGAATGGAAGCTCCAAGTTACCTGTACCATCCTGGAATGGAAGATGATTGCAGGACAGGGTTTTTTTAGGAGTCTGAGATAGCAGTAAAATTAGAGGAGCTTTTATTTTATGCCTGAAGAATACTTTACATGGATAAATTAGGGGGTGTTTATCTGAGCTCTCACTAAGGTTTTGGACTTAGTTTGGTATTTGGATTAGTTCTTATTTTATCTGGCTGCCCTTATGAAAAATACATTTACAGTTTGTTCTCTGCAATAGAGAGCTATGTGGCTTCCCTAGGGACCTGGTAGCCTGATAGTCTAACTCTGGCCACACTTACTATGTTTGAAGTGCTTTTCAGGACAGCTGGCAATTGATGGCCCTTTTCATGGACAACAGAATTCTGAAATGAGTAGTGAGTTTTTTATCAAAACCAGATCACCTCTTCAGGACTGCTGCCCTCTTCCACTATGAGTTGTCCTTCCTCTGTCAGGTTTTTACTTTAGTTTGAGGTGTCAGAGATGCCAGTATTTAAGCTAAGCTGTTTGTCAATCTGGTAAGAGTTAACAGTTGTAGGATGGTTTGCTGTTGGTGATTCTTGCTTTAACCATGGGGTAAGACGGTCATCTTGGTATGATTTGGAATTGTTTTGATGTATAATGGTCACTTCAACAGCAAAGAATTTAATAAATATACAGTGCAATGTGAACTGTAGCTCTGGAAAGCAAAATGTTTCTAGACAGTATTAATATTATGTCAATTTATGGATTAATTTGGAATCTATCCTATGAGCTGAATCACTTTTTATCAGCTTTTACCATCCAGTCTTGTGACAGTGCAATATGTGTCATTATTTGCAGCTTGTTAATACAAAGGTGGGAAGGTTGAATTTACTCTCCCATTATTTTCTTCTGCTAATTTCCGGTCTTGGAGACATTCACTCTGTGATGGTTGGTAGCTACAGGAATAGTACCTGAAGCCCTACTGAGGCCTGTGTAAAGTTAGTGAGAAAGTGTAGAAGAGTTCCCTTTTGCCTTCCTATTTCATATATACCTAATGTGGACAAAAAAATTGAGCTGTATTTTTACCCACTATGAAGGAGAATGCCTGGAACAACTTACTCTGTTCAACTTATAAAAGACAATGCTAAATCAGCTGGGCTCAGGCTTTTTGTCTCCTCAGGAAGTTCCATGATTAAAAAAAGAAAATAAAAAACTGCTTAGTCCCTCAAACCTGAAAGCCAAGATATTCACACACAGCATGGGCCAAATCCTGAAGGGCTTTATGATACGTTTCTGCTGTACAGGGACGCCAAACACAGGAGGAATCTCCACACATGTACTGCAGAGAAAATCTCTGTGGCAGCTGTTCACATTGCCTCGTGGAGGGAAGGGGGAGGAAGTGGGTGTTTTGGAGCCTGAATCAGTAGCTTTGAACAGCACACAAAAGCTCCAAAGCCAGCGGTGGAGCAGGGAGTAATGGGCAGTGTCCACCAGTCCTCAGTCAACAGCCAGCAGCAGCCAGCCATGGGCCAGGTCTGTGGTTTGGAGGCTCCTGAGCTCTTGGGACCGAGGATTCCTTTCCCTCAGGCTTGTGGTACACCAGCCAACAGAATTTTTCAAACAGTCTTACCCCATTTTTCAGGATTTTATTATGTATTAATTAAAAGGCAATTTTCTCTGAGACAGTACCCTTTGATTACATTGAGAAATCACACTGCCATGCTGAGGATTCTCCCCCTCTTTATGCGCAATTTCCGTCTTCAAATGTATGAAATATCTGTTTGATATTTTTCTCTGGACTTGCATTTCAGTGGCATAACAGGATGTTATGTAGGATGTAGGACTCTGCTTGCAGAAGTCCATTAACTTTCTTACACACTGCAGTTTAAGTGGAAGCCTCAGTTGGGCAAGTTTAAAATGAAAAGTTCTGGTGCTCGTTACAATAGCAAAACCTTTTAATAGCACCAGAGAGGCAGGGGAACTTCACCAGATAACTAAATCCATTGATCTCTAATCCTTTGGGCCATACTTACTGTGGAAGACTTGCATGCATGGCTTCAGTCCAGAACCACACGCTGCCAAAAAACGCTTAGTACGTTAGCAGCCAACAAAAATGTAAGAGGTCTGCTCTGCATGTGGGAAACAACATAAAAAGAAGTGGCTTTTTAGCTTAGTCTGACAAACGTTAGTGTATAACACTGATATTAAAATAAAATGGCAGAAATTATCAATCATATCTTGGATGTACGGGGACTTATATGTGCTAATTAAAAGGGACTGGGTGGCACTTTAGGCTGCTCTGTTGTAAGTTTCTTCTCAAGTACTCCGGTTCAAAACCTTCCTCAGGGAAGAAGCTGCTATTAATGTGCATTTCTTGCAGGCTGAAATATTAAAATGAGAGATCTACTGAAGGCAGATGCATTTCCTCTTCTATTTAGACACAAATGCAGATGTTATTCATATCAAATATATATTATTCTCTGTCTCTGGTGACTGTTCTTAAGGAACTATAAAAACTAGCTAAATATATTTATGGCTTTATATTAGTGCCCATACCCAGATATGCCTTAATGCACTTCTCCATAAATATCAATTAATAATGCCCATCAGAGATAGGTCTGTGTTAAATAGAAGTTCATGTTATGCCTTCCAGGTACCACTTACAGTCTCAGGGACTCAGCAAATGCAGATAGTATATTTCTTTTTAAAAATAGTATCACTAAGTCTTATTGGCCCTTGTGGTTTTCACTGTGTACTAGGTTATTTTCCACTTTTCAGTTTACCAATATTTTGTGTGTGTACACCCACATGCACACATCCCATATACAGCATATAGATTCTGTGTAAAATACCTTTCAGAGTGTTTTTCAGAAAAATCCTCTGTATGTGTCAAAGGACTTAGAAATGCAATTCTTTTGGAGCAGAAAATAGAAAAAGCTGTATCAATTGACAAGTACTTCCCCAAACAGGACAAGCATTGATTTTTATTTGTACCAGTATGACATAAAAATCAAATGGATTCCCCCATTCCTCTGACTACAGCTTTCAGAGAGAATTCTTACAGGCAAGTTATGGCTTTATGAGGATGGATGCTACTGCTGTGCCTGATGGGACCTTCTTCAAATAATCACAGTGATGGGTGAGGATGGCCGCAGCTGAGGTGGGGTCATGGGCACACTTATATCCCTTAATCTGGCACCTGTTCCCATTTGTAGCAGGGTGACCTAGCAAATCCAGACGCACTTGTTCTTCAGCAAGTATCTCTTAGAAGCCTAGAGTAAATTTGCTACACCAAAATACCCAAGATTTGTTAAAATTTTGTCTAAAATTTGTATGAGCAAATAAAGACTTGTGTGTTTGTAGGTGCAAACTGGACACTTCTAAACCATATTCTGAGCAAATATTTTTCACTCAAGTTCCAGCCTATGTTCATTTTCACCTTCTAATTCTATCATATGGAAAAAACTCTGACCTTGCATAAGGTTTCAGCCATACCCAGGAGAAAGCATGGCCTGAGCTACTTCCTGACATGGATCCAAGGCACACCACAACCTGATCTATGAATGGGAAAAGCTCGCTCACATAATATACACAACCCATCGTTTCCATCAGCTATATCAGCTCTGCTGCCCTTCCAGAAATGGTTTGGAGGTTGCAGGTTGCAAGGAATATAGGCTTTATGGGTCATCTGAGCATGGATAACACTTATGACAAGAGTAGCTGGACCATGCTGTGATAGAGGTCTCCAGTGTCCACTGATGCGAATGTGCAAAGCTGAGCCAGGGAATACACCAGGCTTTACACTGTTGCCTAAGCCAAGTCCTCAGGGTGCTTTATAAGGTCTGTTTCAGATGCCTCACTTCCAAATCCAACAAAACCTGCCAGTTTTGTAGAGTCAGTGAAATTAGGGAGAGGTAAATCACTTAGAACCTCACAGGAGACAATCAACAACTTGCAAGTTGTGCCTTTTTAGTCAGACTTTTGGTAATATATCCATAAATTAGAATGGAGTCACTGGGCACCACTGAGAAATGTGTCATATGCCTCAACTTGCTTGGAATTAAAGACAGTTCACAGAGCAAATGTAAGCTATTAATACCCCATATTTGTAATGGATACATTTCTTTGCATTTTTTTGTACTACTGAAAAACCTACAATAATCTCCAGTCCTAATTCTACCGGATCCCTTTCTTCTAGTTTACAGTAATGAGATATTACAATATCCTCTGGAAGTTAGAGGCACTGACAGAATGCACTCCAGCACTACATGTTCGACCATACCACAGCACAATGGGATGCCATTACTGGAAACCAAGTCTGTTCAATCTTGTTATGTCCTTCCAGAGCCAAATCCTGCTTGATTTACTCATGAAAATATCCTACTGAATTCAGTGGGCATCTTGCCTGAGAGGCGAGCAGTGAAGAGCCCTCCCTTGTATTCTTCAGGCATTTCCCTGAAGAGAGGCCTGAGTATTCAAGATGTTGAGTTAATGCTGGGCAGCACAGGACCATGTATCTTCTCAGGAGAGCTCCTGTAACGCCAAGGAAAAATTAATCAAGTGATTAAGAAACTGTGATTTTTGATGAGCTTTGTATTTTCAGTTTTGTTTTGTTAATCCATTAAAGCAGAGCTTCAACCAAAGGCTTCCATTTATAAACCATTTTGATTTTCAGTGAGGTTTTTATTGACTTTAAATAAATAATACTACTTGCTTGTGAAAGCAGAGCATGTAAAAACAGCAGAGAAATATTTTCTTTGTTCACTCAAAAGTTGTAAGCTGCCATGAGGGTTTTCTTGACACAGCAGCATATTTGTGCAACAGTCCTTCAGACTAATTTGCCCTCCCCAGTTTATGATGAGTCCAAACAACGGAAGAGGTAGCTCAGGTGGGACAACAAAAAAACCCAAAAAAACCCCAAACAACCAACCAACCAAAAAATCAAAGCCTTTAAAATGTACCAGTAGCTGAGGGATATTCAAACTGATATGTTGAAAACTCAGGGTATTTTCACTTTCTGCTAGTTATTTCATCTAAGTCCACATGACTTCTTTAATCAGTTATTACTGTTCTGATAAAATACAAACGAACCTATTAGTGCATGAACTGTAACTAGATAATGATCCATCTGTCCTTAATTTCTGAACCCTAAAATCTGGCCTGTTTAATACATACTGATTGTGTATGATAGAATAATTTATCAAATTTCTGGCAGAGCCCAAGAGATGAAGTTCTAGATTGGGCTATGGACATACCTGAGTGAACAACTGATGACAATCCCTTGAGAAGATTTGGGTGTTCTCACATGTGAGATTCAGCAAAAGCAGTCATAAGATCATATCTCTGGTTCTTTCTCCCACCTGACTTAACCTAAGGACTAAAATGATAGATTCCTCAAATTAGCTCCATGCCATGCTAATTCTACAAATAACAGAACAGCAACTCACTAAGATTACATTTGGTTTTTATTTGTATCCCATTTTACTTAAGTAACCATAGCAGGGAGATATTGACACCAGAATCAGCAGGATTTCAGAGTTTTAAGAACATACAAGATGTTTTCAGCATCCCATTTATTCAAGCTGTATCTGTGTTGTCTTTCTAAACTGAAGGCAATACCTTTCATTATGCTATTGAGAATATCTATATTTCTTACAGACTGCTAAAGGTCATGGAAAGTTTCTGACTGTAGATTGGATGGGCTTTTCAGACTGAATTCAGTCATTGAACAGCATGGCTACCCATGAGTAGCCTTAACTGATAAGAGGACCAACTTGTGAATGCGTTTAGACTGATGAAAATACACTTGGCTGTCATGCTTATTACACAGGTTATAAGGAATTCATCATGGAATTATAGAATTGTTTAGGTTAGAAAAGACCATTAAGATCACTGAGTTCAGCCATTAACCTACCATAGCCAAGTCCTCCACTAAACCGTGTCCCTCAGCACCACATCTATATGTCTTTTAAATACCTCCAGGGGTGGTGATTCAATGACTTCCTTGGGCTGCTGCAGCATTCAAGAATACACCTCTAACACAAAATGAAGGTGTCACCACAGGACATGTTCGCATCATTTTGCTTATGTTGTCTAGCTAGGACAACAAAGTGTGGTGATACATCTTAATCCTGGCTGTGTTGTCCTGTGCTTCCAAGCACAACTTTATTGGTGTTGTTGGATGGAAAAAAGGTTCGGACTGATGAAAAACATGCCTTGGTTTTGCTGAGTCAACACTCCCTGACAAGATTCGCAGCAGGAGTAGTAACTGTACCAGGCCATTTCCATAATCATTTCTACAGCTCTGTATGATGCAGCTCTTACTTCTAAATGGCCTAAAGAGCTCACAGAAATGAGGAAAAAACCCCGTTTGCTTTAATTTCTTCAAAGCATTTACAGTAGCAATGTTGGTGGTTTATAATAGTAGAGTTCTGAAATATGCTTTAGCTTAATACCACAGCATCAGCTGTCTATGTTCAACTCTTCTGTTAAACAGTCAAGTAAATCCTAACCCCAGGTTGGTATCCTTAATTTCCACCAGGGAGTATAATAATAAGTTCTTCACCTTACTTTTTTTTTTTTTTCTTTAAACTGATGAACTGTGACAGAGTTATTTTGCAGCTTAACAAGTCTGCAAATTATTCTCATTTCCACTTTGGCATTATTCCTCACTGAGCTGATTTAACTAGTGTTAAGTACAATACACTTTAGCAAGGTAAGGTTTGTGTATTCACAAAGCTAGATTAATGCGCGAGAGTGATTTCTGACATTGGTTAAACATCTCTAGCACTGAACTTTGTGAAAGTAGGATTGATGAGTTGAACTATTAGGTGCTGAAGTGTAGAGCAAGAAGAGCTGACGTCTTTCATGTGATAATTGAAATCATTTCAATTCATTTCCTTCTTGGTTGGACAGAAACATGTTTTCAATAGTGAAGAAATCTTGAGGGAATCCATTGACCTAACCAGTCATATAATGCAAAAAGTTAATGGACAAAAATGATATTCATCTTCAGTTTATAATAGCATTTTCTTTTCACAGAAACAAAACCATACAAAGGCAAAGTATATTATAAGAGCAACTGCTACTCTGGTAGATACATGACCTTTGTTTTATGTGACAATTATTGGGTTGGTAGAAAAATAAAATAAAATAAAATAACACAAATTTTTATGCTAAGATAATAAATTATAAATTATGAAAGTCTAAGGCACTAAGGAACTTGTAAGCAACAGTCCTGTCTCTTAGCAACAAGCCAGGGAAAGCAGCTTGTTGATAGAATAGAGCAGACAGGATTGTTTTGCAATGATTACCACCAAGGAACTAGGAACAACATTTTAACACCTGCCTCAGGGCACTTCTGCACCTAGCTATCCATCTCTCCAGCGGCCCACAAAGCCTGGGCTGGATGCCAAGTGGCTTCTGAGTCCTGCCTCATTCCCAGAGCTGACCCACTGCAACAAAAAGGACCCCAGAGGAAAGATCAAAGAGGTGGAGTTCAGGTGTTGCACACTTTCACCTGCTTCTATTTCTTTAAGTGCCTTTTTACAACAAATGTGTGATCATTAGTGTAAATGTTTATTTCTTTTTCTCTCTGCCCCTTCAGTGCTGTGTGTCTAATCTATAGTTAGCACTAAGAATGAATGCAGACAAGTATTTGATAAGAAGCCAACAATTTTTTACTGGAGGTTTATTCTTAAGTAGCCAACATTAAGAACTGGAGCAACAGTGAAATCAGCAGCACCAAGTTATTATTTTGCCATTATGCTGGTTTCAGAAACATGCAAAGAAAATATTTCCAGAAATAAAGTGCAACCGAATCGGTCTGCTAAGTCCCTGGACTAACATTAGAGGTGGCTCGTTCATTCTCCCAGGTAAAATGCTATGACAGTGTGAGGAAACTGTAGTGAAGGATAGCAAAAGTTAAGGACAAAAACCTGATGTGAAGTCCAGGCAGATGATGCAAAAAATCTTAGCAGAGGAATGAAAATGAAAGATGGAAAGGAAATAAAATAGTGTGAGGGTAAGAAGAGCATGAAAGCAGAAGATAGAAATGGGACAGTGGAGAAATAGAAAAGAGAAACAAAATATCAGGAAGACGCACACGACTTTGCTGTTAGCAGAAGTAATTGCCCTTGCGGAAAAGAGTGTAAGGAGAACAGCTAAAAGGAGAATTTAATTCTGATCTGCTGGAAATCCATCATTGACTCATGAGACCTAGCAATTCTTCCAGTCCACTCTAAGCCCTAAGTGAGTTGGAGCACTGATCAAAGCCTACAGGCCAGCTTAGCCTATAACCCTATCTATCTCCACATTATACCTGAATGTATTAGGAAATGCAACTGTGCTAAGCACATTTCTATCAACACAGCTTTCCTGGTGCTGGCTGGAATGCACATATGCCAGGGTTATGGTTTTCTCTTTTTTTTATTCTGGACCAAACTGCTCTATGCTTGCTAAGGATACCTGGAGTTGAGTTGGAATATATTTATTTAACATGAGGCATTGTTGGCTTGGAGGACAGACACTCATTGCAGAAAGCCAAGTTTTGTTATTTCTTTCTCTAATTCTGTATCCAGAGCAGACTGATTTAAACTACATTTGCTAAATATAACTACTGCCATTCCTGCATAGGCATATTAAACAAATGCATGGGTTGATCCACCTCAAGAAACTATTTGTTTTCCCTGATGCAAAATCCTGAAGGAATTGGTCATTGTGTCTTATACGATGTTGAGGCTCACCAGGCAAAAGTGGGCTTTCTCCTTCACTTTTCTTTTGGGTGATTGAATATGAAGTCCAGCTCACTGCACATCCTTATGTGAGATAGTTTAACACAGTACCTCGAGGCTCTATGGTCCCAGAATGCAGTGCAGCTCACTGGCAGTAGTTCAGCTGAAGACTAAACATTTGGCTCAGTGACAGCAGAGCTGCCAAGAGTTGGCAACAAGAGACTCACAGGGAAGCAGCAGGCTGCTAAACCCTTTCACATTTTTAATTAGATCCACACACCCATGTCTTTGAGCTATCATAAATATACAGATGACATAGAGAGCATTATTTGGGGTAAGAAAAAAAAAAGAAAACTGTACCGTGGTATCTCTTACCTTATTAAAATAATTTACCTACAGCTAGTCTTTGGAAGGGGGTGGGGAGGGAAGGGGCTTTTGACATTTAACTCAGATAAAAGTCTCTCCCTGACTACAGTTGAATTCATCCTGCACATTGAAAATGCAGGGTCCTGAGATGACTAAAACGCCGACTTAGCTGCAATAGCATCGCCAGAAGAGGGCATTATTGTCAGTAACTCCAGTGTGTAATTTCCCAGAGGACCTATATGTTCAAGACCTAAGTATTCTTAAGTGTGTATCTTGCTATGATGTTGTTGTTGAAACTATTTGGTTATTTTCCCTTGCACTGTTGTTACTATTTTCTACTCACACCTTGATATATTCAAATGCCTTTTATTTATTTTTTATTAAATTCCACAAAGACATTCTCCCAGTTCAGTTCTTCCTAACCTTTCTTTCCTCCTGACTCTTATTCAAAATAATGATGAGGCTTGCTTGGTTGCTTAATTTAGTTAATTTTTTATTAACAATTACATACAACAGTTCCTTTGCCACTCTTTGCTTTTTCATCTGACACTGTTGAGAACTACAGCAATAAAAACAAATATCAAATACATTTTATATTGGCAATTGATAGCATATAGGACAGTCCAATGCATAGGGTTAAAATATTTCTTCTGTTCGGGGATAGTGACACTCAAAATATTGTCTTCCAACTCCTTTCTTGCAAAGTCTTAACATTTTATTCAGAATAGAAAGTGTAGCTGTATCATCAACCTGCAGCATGAAAACATGCACAAAGGATCTTTGCAACTGGTCCTGAAGGTCTAGGGTTTTCCTCTTGTATTTCTCTTAATTTTAAAGAAAATCTAATAAGGAGACAAAATCCTTGAAATGCTGTAGGGGGTGAAAGGAATCACATGTTGTCCCACCTGTGAGCACAAATTTTATAAATAGACACGACAGCAAACATCAAAGAAATTGCTGTGCAGAGAAACCAACAGATCATGTATATTTTACTTTGCCCATTTATTCCAAACTGTGTTAGCCACACGCTGCCTGTTAAATCCAAATGTGCAAACAGCATTCTCTACATTCTGGACATTCAGAAAATTGTTTGTGTCATCTTCACTGTTTTCCCCTGTATGTTAAACTTGCCCATATCTTACTTCTGCTTTTCTCTTTTGTACTTCACCACAAACTGAGAAGTACAGAATGATCTAGTCTTTTGTAAGTTTATGAGCGCATGTCACTTCCATAGTGTACATTACAACACACAAGTTCCATGACCACTACCAGCAAAACTACTTTAAATTGTCATGTCCCCAGGAGCTTTACATCTCCTTTAGTACAGACTCTGCCCTTCACCAAAGAGCTGAATGTATAGGAAATACCTCTTACAAATGGAAACAAGAGCAGCGTCTAAGGACTTAGTTGGCCCTTGGGCTGTGCAGAAACAGGGCTTCTTGGGGTAGTCCCCCCTCAGAATATAGGGGAAATGTTCATCTTTGACTTTTCTTGGCCTTGTTTTTTCTTTATTGCTCCTTATGTCCACTGGAGTATTCTGGAAAAATGCTTTGGTGCTCCACAGGGCAGCCAAAGGGAAAATAAACACTCCAACATCTTGCCAGGATTTCAGAGCCTCCTTTACTAAGAGGCATTTAATTGAAAAATTTAATTGGAGGTGGACTGGGCCACTACAGACATTCACATCGTAATGTCATAAGGCTGTTAAGACATAAGTCAAAGATTTTAAACCATTGTGACATAAGTCAAAGATTTTAAACCATTGTGTGGGGATATTTTTAATGTTTGTAAAATGTTTAACAAAATAAGACTGCTGTCTTGCTTTTGGCTACACCAACCTAGAAGTGAATAAATAAAAATAAAAAATATTAATAAAGATAAAAATAATTGATTCTCTTATCAGTGTTGCTGTTGTTAATAAGACGACACCCTTCTTAGGGGCAGATTCTATAAGAACTATTTATGTCAAAGTGAAGAGAGAGAGAGAGAGAAAGAAAGAAAGAAAGAAAGAAAGAAAGAAAGAAAGAAAGAAAGAAAGAAAGAAAGAGGGAGAGAAAGAAAGAAAGAAAGAAAGAAAGAAAGAAAGAAAGAAAGAAAGAAAGAAAGAAAGAAAGAGTCAAACAGATTTTACAGAAAGATGGCTAAAGAACCTCCCCAAATATTAACCCATTTTTCACCAAACTACCACATGCCAGAAGCTCAAGAATGAACATTTCACAGGTACAGCCACAGAAAAAAAATCTGCTAATAATAGTACTTATAATACTGTTACTCATTGTTAGCTATGGTATAAAACATAGTTTTCTTTGACAACAATACCATATTTTTAATATATTCTGGGTGAATTGTATCAGGATTAGTTATGCAAGTTTCAACATACTTAATGCAAGTGATCTTGTACCTTGGTTACATGTACCTTTTCTGTAAGAAGACATTTTAACAGAGATGTATTCTGTAATGAATTTGGGTTTAAAGTTATCAGAGATTCAAAAGCAGTGGTGCTTTTCTTGTTCCCTCTCGTTGTCTCTTTCTTATTTCCCTCTAGAAGGTACATATCTTAATACTAACCAGCCCCAAGCATGTTTAGTATAACTGTCCAGTGGTGGCAAATACCTGTGCTGATTCATTAAAATTCTTGTTCAGATGTGATCAAAACTGAGATGTCAAATGTGTGGTCTGCCCATGCAGGCTTACCCACACCAGCTTCTTTCAGACCTGCCAAATTACCAGGCTTCTGGCTATTAACAGATTGGTTCTCAGGGTTTACCAGAAAAATGGACAAGTGGAAGTCAAGGGTGGAAAATCCTGTTTAAATAATCTACTCCATACCCATGTCACTGCTGGAAACTTTGCTAAATTTACAGACTTTGCTGTCATCAGTGCTAAAAGAGGTTTCTGTGTGCAGTCTTTGATGCATCAGATCCATGCAGCAAGCTGTTATGAAACATGGGGTAGATAGGTGTGACCTTTCTAGAATAAGTCATGCATCTGTGGATATAGAAAGACCTAAACCAGAGTTCATGTATATTGGTGAGAATATTTCCGTCAATAACACTGAGCCTTGGGTTAGCCCTAAGGGTAAAAGAACAAAGAATGAAGGGTTATGTTTGTCCCCACTACTAACCTCCCATACTTACAGACCCATAGACTGAAGAAGGACAATGGAGACCTGGCTCTTAGTCTTCTGTGGGCAGATGGGAGGAGAGTGGTGATGTTTTGAACTGTCTAGGCACAAGGTATTCCTCAAAACTGCAGCTGGATAGTGTAGCACAGTGGTGCCTCTCAACACTTATCCCTGTAGAGCCCATTCACCTGAGCATGACATGTAAAATTTCAAGCACATAACATTTGGTTCAGAGCTGGTTGCATGTATGAGGTTTGGAAAATGAGCAGAGTGCATACCTGGTTGTAAAACATTGTCAGAAAACTGTAAGTGAAATGAGACTTTCCAATGTCCCAGCACAACCCAGTGTCAGTGTTCCAGCTTTTGGCACTGAAAATTAAATATGTGAGAAAACAAAGCAAAAGGGTTTGTGCCTTTATGCCATTGTAAATCTGTTTTAAAGATGTTCTGCTTTGACTTGGCCACTAATCAGTTTGTCAAAGTTTAGGTTCAGGGTTGTCCACTAGACCTAAAACAGATGCTCTCTGTTATCCCCCCTCCCTCCCTAAAGGGAAAAAGAAAGGGAATAAGGGAGAGAGATGATTAGGAAATATAGAAGAGCTTTAATGAAAACAATAATAATAAAATGGAATATGTACAAAACCATTTCATACCACACACACCCCCTCCCATCGGGCAATAATTATAACAGTTACATCACTGTCACACTGATGCTGTGGAGTAGACACTGGGAAAGTCCCAGACTGGACTCAGCAGCAGACTGGAACTGGATTCAGGAACACAAAGATTGGCATCAAAGGCAAAATGGACAGAGTCCTCCTCAGACACCAGCCATTAAAAAAGAGAACTTGACTATCACGATCCCTCGGCTTCATACTGAATATGATATATATGGGATGGAAAACCTATCTGGTTAGATTAGGGTCACCTGTCCTGTCTGATTCTTTCCACTGGTGCAGCCTTTTACTTACATCATGGAAGATGAGATTTAGCAGTGACCTTGGTCTGCACAGTAGCAAAGTATAAACAAGAACCTTTCTGCATACAAATCCTCTGTAGTAACTCTAAACACCACGCATTATCACTGCTAGAAGCAGATACTGTCTGTGAAAATATGCCGTTAACTTCAGAAAGTGCAGTTAGTTAGAAGAGACTGAGCTGAAAAGTAAAATCACTGAACAGAATTAGTGCTGTTGAAGCTCAAACCAGGACATAGTCCTTCGTGGACTTTTTTTACTTACAAAACCAGACAAAGGACAAGTATGTTTGGAATATCCTCTGCTCGTTCCAGTCAATGATCTTTATGCCCAGCCAGAAAGGCAGCCTATATGCCACACCTTATGATGGCAGTACTCAGTGGGGAGTACAGCATAGCCATCCTGCCTGAGAGCACTTTATCAGGCACTGCTTTGTTCAGTTGCATTGAAGAGGTCATATTTGTGATTTGACAAATTGTGCAATTGCAAGCGTAACTCATACCTGTCCCCAAAATTTTCATGGTTGGACTTACTCATTTCAATGCAATACTAAATTGTAGGAGAGTTTTTTTTTTTTCTCTGAAAAACTCAGTTCAGTCATGTTTACTTCGCTGTGCTGCTCTACCTAAAAAGGCATGTCCAGGAAGTATTTATTTTAAAGTAAAGAGGCAGCTTTCATAGTCTCTTTCATCTTTTAATGAGACACAAAAATACACTACTTTAAATCAACAGCACTGAATCCAATTAAAATATATGAGAAATGATATCTGTTTTACTGTCAGACTTTGCAGATGCCTCATGTCTTACAGACATGAAAAAATCCTATACACTCGCTTGTCAAAAAAAATAAAATTAAATATTAACTCTTTTCTGCTTTATTTAAATAAAAAACTCATACTTTTTAATTGCTAACATATTCGTATTGTCCCCATTTCTGTCAGCAATATAGTTCAAAACAACACCATTTTAGCAAGCATATTTTTTACAGTTACAAATAAATGATTATATTAGTAGCTGTAAAATGTTCCAATATACATTGCTTCTATTTCTCCAGTAAATGTCTAAACACACAGTTTGATGCGTTACACGCTATGAGCATGTGGTAGTCCAGGAAGATTACTTTTCCTCAAACCAGCTTTAACCAAGTCAAAGGCTAAAGTTGCTCCCACAGAAATCACAATAGTGACACTCCATTCACTTGAGTTTTGTAGGACTGGACTTACAACAATAAATTCCTAAACAAAATGGACACAAGAAGGTTACTTTTTGATGCATGCAAGCTGCTCCCCACCCCATCCTTCCCCAACAGAGCTCTCATCCTTAACTTACTAAAAATCAGGAAAAAAAATGTTCAGGGACCTTTCTGCTGTAGGGCTACCATTTTGAAAATACAATCTATGCGCTGGATATTTTTTCCAGCAGAAGTACTGCAAAGGATTTATTTAGTGGGCCTTTATTTGAGTATAACTAGGAATAACTGATGTCAGACTCCTGAGCTATTCTATCCTGAAGATCATATTGGTGCACTGAAGGATGAGAGGGAAAAATCACAAATTCTGTTGCAGTCATTGCAAATTTTGTCTCCGACTCCAGAGAGGACAAGATTTCTCTCTCATTAGGCTCTTGTCCATAGATCATGGTATTACCTTACTCCTTTTGGTCACAAGATTATGCTAGAAACTTTTATTTAGGTTTCTTCCCTTTCTTCTCCCCTTTCCCTGCTTCATGCTCTCTTTTAATCTGAGTTTAGAAGAATTTAAGATTCAGTCACCTCGGAAAGGGACTTGGGGTTCAGAGATTGGGGCAGTGCTCTTTACCACAAACACGCCTGTGGATGAAACCTAGTAGAATTCAGAAGTCTGACAGGACAAGCTTAGTCAGCCTGTGTCAGACTTTTCTCCACTAGAGAAGTTTCTTATGTATACCTCAGCTGCCAGTTCCAGATGTCCTATAAAACTAGGTAGGTGCTGAGCACACACCAATGTGCAGACAGCACTGACTGGAGCATGTAACTCATTGCTGAAATGTAGAAGCAGCAGCATGCAAGCTAATCACTGTAACAAGTATGCATCTCAAATTTAATCTGTTTTCTACTAACAAGAAGAAATAACATCCCATCCTGGAGGTACTAATTCTGCCAACTAAACTTCCTAAGATTTCCCTTCAGCCATGAACCACAGCATGCTGAAACCAATAGGAATGTTTCCTGCTCCAAACACTGTTTAACAAAGGGCAACTGCAAGTCTTCTCTCAACCACACCCAGAGCAAGGTTCCCTCATTTATGAAATGCCCATAACAAGGGAAGATATTTTCATTCCTTCCCTCCCTGGCAAAGTCCCAGGTGCAAGAAGCAACAAGCACAGGAAGGCTGATACATAATCTGTTGAGCCTGACTCCAGCATTCTTCACTCCTCACATGACAGATCAGATACTTGGTCAAAACATCTCTGACAACACTGCAGTCTCTTCAGTATCCAGGTAGCCTGTTTTTGTAGGGAAAAGATCAATGTATTTGTTACTGCCTCATCTGTTTGCCCTGAATAGCCTCTAGACATTTACTGTATTAATCACTTCTCCTTTTTTGCTTCATTTCTACTTAACATTGTCATGTCTAAATACAGAAAATCTGTCACTTATAGGCACAGAACAAAGTTATTATTTTTCTACTAAAATTAAGCATGCTCTGTGCAGTTTTCTTAGAAATTGTGCTCTGGCTGCATCTAAGACAAGAAATATTGAGTTCCCTACGGTGATCCAAGCTGATTCTGAGATAATAACAAAACCTGAGGTGAGCCCAGGTTTGTGCAGTTTAAGAGTTTCAGCATGGGCATTTTGCCTAATGCAGAACTGTCTTATTTATCTGTGTCACCTCCTTAAGAAACCACACACACAGTTATATACTCTCATTTGAATTTGAAAATACCCTGCATGATGATTTGCTTCTCACCCTTCCATTCTCATTTCCCACAACTCTCTGAGGTCCAGGTCTGACCCCCTTTTTTGCTATATTACACAGGACAGCAACCTGGCCAAGAGAAGACCCAGAGAATAGTCCCAACTTTCCACTGACCTTCTTGGTGTCTTTAGGAAATCACATCTCTGCCTCTCTTCTTCCAGTCTCATGCCTTACTTGAAAACACAGACAAGACCAGATCTTTCACACCATGTTTCTCGAATGCTTCTGAATGTTATATTCACAATAAATTATTATAACACCCTTAATCCATGAACAGTGCCATTAATGTCAGAGGGAATATTGGGTAAGGCTCTATTTGTGTCAAAGTCCTAACAAGGAAAAAACATTTTCATCTCTCTCATCTACTTTGTGTGCATGAAAGAAAGAAAACCTAGACATACTGTTATTGCACTGTGAAAGACTCAGCCAGGAATTTCATTAGGTCCTTTTCCAGAGAAAGGAAGTCACTGGAAAGATGTAATATATAATGAAAAAAGAAACAAACCCAGCAAGGCCTCTTTCTCTCTTTTCTTCCCCAAGGGTCAATAATTGCTTCACAGGCCATTTCAGTGTCTGTTTGTGTTGGTAAAAGTGCATGTACCTGTGACCCAGATGAATAGCAGTGGTATTACTTTAAGCTCAAATGAGATGCAGCACCGCAAGTGTCTGATGGGGGGCAGATGCAATAATGCTGATACCACCACTGCAGCTGTGGGGTAGAATGGCTGCTCTTCGCATTATTTAGCCAATTCATTAGCAACCAAGGCATAGAGCTGCTAGTGAACATCTTGTACGGTCACCTCCGTGGTGAATTCTCATTAGATCAGCCTGGTGGTTTTCAGCACTGCAAAGCCATGCCACCTGAATATACCAGCTTCTGGCATGACTTCGGTATTATTTCCTGCTAACAGAGGGGTGCTGTTGAGACAAGCGTGACTGGAAAGTGAGGGATAATGAAAGTGACCTGTTTTAAGGGATCCTTTCAGGAGCTGTACCAGTTTCATGGGAAGTTTGTTTCTCCCAGGACAAAAGCTACTGCTGTGTTAGCTAATAGAAGGAGGAATATTACATGATGATGGATGTGTGAAAATGACACACCAAAACAAAACAGCACACCTCGTTTCTCCCTCAGGGGAAAGAATGGAAGAACAAACCACATACGACAATGTCAGTCATGTTGCTTAATGCACTGCTCTGGGACTTTCTGATACTACAGTGATGGGGACAACATAAGAACCTGTTTGGAATTGCATAGCGCAATGGTAAAATGGTGAATACTTGAAAGTCATGATCCAGATTTTTAGAAGACAGCCCAGAAAAGCTCTATGTCTCCTTTTTAGCATGATAATTTTTACCTGCATGCCGGTCTAAGAGTATCTCAGAAGAGGCCTCTATGTAGTCTCTGTATGTGTGGGAAATGAAGAAATTTGTGAGGAATTATTTTTGAATTATTTCAACCTCTGAGAAAAAAAAAAATACAATTATTAACAAAATGTTCCATTTCTGTATTTTCTAAATAAAAACTTAAGTGGACTATTTAGTGATAGTTTTGTGGTTTGGGATCTTAGTAATTTTAATAGTAGAAGAATTTATT